>JAKTZF010000703.1:0-212085 GCA_030705235.1 Spathaspora jeffriesii
TTAACCGGATTCCCTTTCGATGGTAGCCTGAAAAATCAAGCTTTTGAAACGGAGCTTCCCCATCTCTTAGGATCGACTAACCCATGTCCAACTGCTGTTGACATGGAACCTTTCCCCACTTAAGGGGGATGTAGTCTTTTTCACTTCATCAATTTTGAAAAAAGTGGCATGATAAGGCATACAATTTAAAAAGACAAATGCAACTAAATTAGTATTTGTATGAATATATTGAATTCCCATGATGATATTAGTTAGAGCGGTAGCTCGTAAAATTGCAGTATTTTGTGGTGGCACCTTGGGGTATGAATAATAATCTTGATAGTATTTCTTCAAATGTTTAACATTGATGTTCCGTGAATAATCCTTACCTTTACCCCTATCTAATTCATATTCATTGTCGTTAATCTTCTGGATCACTTTGTGAGGACCACTTCACTTTAAGTTTGGAAAATTTATAACCAAATACTTTGGCTTCTGCATGAACCAAAACTTCATCTTGTGGTTGCAGCAACAATTCTTGTCCCCATTTTTTAGCATGTTTCTCCAAATTTTTCAGACTAAAATTCAAATTATCGTGAACCAATAGTTGTGAATACTGAAGTTTCTGAGCCACATTTGAAGAGTCAACTGCACTAAAGGGCACAATGTTGAATCAATCTTGTATCAATGTGTGGTGGATCAAGGGGAGGTGAGAGCGAAGTTGTTATCAGAAGAAATTTATAGGGTTGCTTCTGAACATTTGGCTGCTGAACCGCTCTTACGGGCTCGTTACTTGGGGTGACGACAATCGGAACATTAAACTTGAAGATACTATATATTGATGAAACGCACGACCTCCCCTACCTTAGACCCAAATTTATTAAAGACTTTAATGATCGCTATGCGTCCCCAGAGACGCAATATCTACTCGATTACCGGTTGAGGACCTCCACCAAATATCTTCCCTTTCCAATTACCAGGGTACCTTTCGTTGTTTAATCAAAGCATATCCTCATGTGAACCCAGACCATGCAGTGGAACGCTTTAACGCTGGATTACATCCTTATTATTCCTATCTTCGTCAGCGTTGTCTCACCTTGACTGAATGTTATGATTTAAGAGGGGATCCAACTACTGATGCCGCTATTGTTATACGTTTTAGATGTTTTGCTCCTAACAGACCAAACAATTTTCGCAACCAGAGTCCTTATTCCAAACCCCGCTGTTACTTCTTCGAAGATAACAATTCAATAACACCAACCGAAACAATCGAAACACCCGCAACAATAGAAATAACCGGAACAACAGTCCCACTAACAATTACAGAAACAACAGAACCTCCAGAGATATCAGAGACAACAGAAACAACCAGGCTGGCAGGAGAAATAAATGTTTCAACTGTGGCGAGATCGGCCACTTTAAAGTACAATGACCATCCCGAAGAGTCAAATCGAATACTGCTGTTTGTGATTTTTGTGGAAAGTCGGGACACGTAATTACCGACTGCTGGTCTAGACGGAATCAAAAGACCTCCTCGCAATCTTGGGACTAGTCAAGTTCAAAAGTATGACTAAGTTCGGAAGACACGTTAACCTACTTGATGCTGAAAATGAATTTGAAGGAACCCGAGGAATCTTTGAAATGTATGTCAGTCCACACCAACTGCTTAAAGTGAAATTTGATAACATACCTGAAGTTATTGCCTTGTCAAGTGAATATTATACATCCTAGTCTTGTGAATCCTATGATGATTATGGTAATATTAAAGTTGTATATGGTGCTCATTCTGCTCCAATTGGTAAAGTGGGTGACCATCTGACTCTTCACTGGCCTACCATGAAGAAGAATATTACGTATTTTATCAATGATAAGTGCTTATCAAATGGTTCTTGGAGTGGAAGTGGCAAAATGTTTACAGTGTTCCCACCTGGAATATTCAAAGTGGAACTGGCTGCTACTGAATTAAATCAAGAATCCGTGGAGGCTGATGCCCCTTATATTACGGAAATCCTCTTCTAAGCCATTAGTCTAAATGATGAGTTGAATGAAATACATGAAATTTTTACTGGTGAACCAATTGATGTGGATGAATTGGAAGAACAGAATCTGAATGCCTTACCCATGGAGATTGGTCTGGAAAAATCCAATATGAAATTGAGGAAAGCCTACTGTTCGAATGATATTGCTGATTGGGTCGTGAAATTTAAAGAACGCCATGTGGCTAATTTTAATAACGAGAAACCTGTTAATCCTGACTTGGAATATGATTTTGTTCATACTACTAAAATGATCCCAATGAAATTGTACATTTGAGATATCACAGAAAATCTTTTGAGGAAAAAGAATTGTGGAATTGGAACAAAACAACTTTATCAGACCTAGAGATTCTCAGTTTGGGTCGCCGGTGTTGTATGTGGATAAATCGGATGGCACCAAGCGGGGATGTATTGATTACAGAAAATTGAACATGAAAACAATAACTGATCGTTTCCTGTTACCATTAATTGAATCCTTATTGGAATCTGTTCATGACTGTAAGTATGTTTCTAAATTGGATTTGTCCCAAGGTTATCACTAAATTGAACAAGACCGTTATAAAACTGCTTTTATTACGGAATTTGGCCTCTATGAATGGAATGTTATGCCTTTTGGGTTAAAAAAACGAATAGTACTCTTATCCAATTGATTAAAGCTTTACAACTGATGGTTATCTGGTTAGATGGTTTACCATTGGTAGAATTTTCTTATAATAACCATTATAATCATTCTATTAAATGTACTCCCTTTGAAGCTGATTTAGATCGTTCACTTGACCCTCCACACATTGATACTAGGTTGATTCAACATGAAGCTAGTCACCATGTGTCTTTTAATGAAGTTAACGATTCACATGTGGCTCAGAAACTTCAATATCATCAACAATTGGTTCAGGATAATTTGAATTTTAGTCAGAAAATTTGGAGAAACATGCTAACAAACGGCGACAAGAATTGTTATTGAATCCACAATATGAAGTTTTGGTTCATGCAGATGCCAAAGTATTTGGTTATAAATTTTCCAAACTTAAAGTGAAGAATTTATTTTTTGTTCCTTACAAAGTGATCCTGAAGATTAATGACAATGCATAGGAATTAAATATTGGTGCAAGTACGGATTATTCACTGAACATCAATGTTAAACATTTGAAGAAATACTATCAAGATTATTATTCATACCCCAAAGTTCCACCTCAAAATGAGGCAATTTTACGAGCTGCACTTCTGACTAATAACATCATTGGAATTCAAGGTGTTGATACAGATAATAAATCAGTTGCATTTGATGTTTTATATTGTTTGGCTATCATGCCACTTTTTTCAAGATTGAGGGGGTGAAACAGGTCATACCCCCTGAGATGATGTCTCAAATTATTGATGATTAAAAGCTTCCCTCTGGTTTTGAACAAACCACAGAAGCAGAAAGTAGAAATTTGAATAATGAAGATGAAAATATGGTTTCATTAGTTTGATTTATAGTAATACATGATTTGTTTGTTTGTTTAACATTGTCAAAGAGCAGTATTTTATGATTCTATTACTTCTTAGTAACATCGCATACCGTACCACTTGCAGATCTTCCAATGAAATGATAGAAGTAATTATAAGGTGTTGAGGCTTTTCCCTGAGATAGGTTCCTCATCCCAGTTAGTGATTTTTTATGTTTCCTCTAGTTTTTTTATTTTTTTATACTCTGCTAACTAGAAAGGGAAGATGTTTGCTGAAGTGTTCTTAACCGGTAGTAGAGTAAGTGTTGTGCTTCCGGATTCATATACCGGCGATTAAATGCATCAATGAAACTTGGTCGAAGATTTGGAAATTCATGTTTCTCGTCTATCGTTTCTTCGAGCTTGATATTTCTGTTTTCATCGGCCCAGTCTCGAGCCCACAAAAGTGGTTCACCAGCCAAATGTTCCGAAGCAACCCGATACATTTCTCCAGAAGATAATTCAGCTCTCAACTTTCCTTGGTAAACACATAAATGTTGTTCCATATCGCTGACAGGATAAATGCACGCAAGAGAGCCCCGGGAAAAGACAATAATATTTTTCGATCCGGAATAATAATTATTTCGGATCTTTTCACGATCATGAAGTGAGTGAGAATCTTCGACTCTCCATACTGTATCGGCTATTGTGAGTTGAAACCAGCAAAGAATCTTGAAGCAACTGTTAACGTTTGAAAAACAAAAACCTTGTAGGTGACCTGTAGCACTTCCATGTTGTAAAAACAAACGCATAACCTATTAACAAGGCACTGATCCGGGATCTTTCATACAAATTATTTTGTTTGATTAATAGCTCAAGTATTTGACATTCTTTAATCTGAAGCGTGTATAGAGTAGTTAGTAACTTAATGATTATCCTATAAATTTCCAGAAACCAAGGAAAAATTATATCATTTATATTCCAATTCTCTCCGTGGATTCAAACTGGTCAAAATCTCTTAACTATTGTCTCTCACTTTAGATATATTTCAGTAATCTTTTATATCCCAATTAGACTATTAATAACCCAGGTTATCCATAGAGGTTAGCTTTTGAATATTCTTCATACAATTCATTCTTTGGCTTTACATGCATCATTAAAATTTGCCTCGTACCTTGTGCGAACTCTGTTATTCCTTAAAGTATTTAATCAGGATACCATTAGTTTCTTCTTCAAGTTTGCGTGATTCCATTAACTATTAATAATAAAAAATTGACGGAAAACCTATTTTGGGACTTTAATTTATTTCTTTGGGTAATTCAAAATAATGCTTCTTTAAATTTCCAAGAATTTTATTGTTGGTCTCATGTCCCATTAATACATTTATTCCTTTCATCATTCATTTTTTAATTTGCTTTAATACTAATATAATTCTTGGATATTGTTTTTTTCTTGACTTGTTGCATTGATTCTCCTAATTATTTGCCAAGCTTTTCAACAACTGCCAAGGTCATAACCTGATTGATCTTCTTTCCAGTAATTACTCGTGCCAATACTAGTCTCATTTTGCGCAACTTAAAACCTTTCGCAGTGAGGTCATTTGTAGATATTGTTCAAAACTTCCTGAACTACATCTTCCACATTATTATTCCAAACCCAGATCTGGCACAACTTCCATGAACCACCACCAAACCCCTAACACCATAGCCAAAGTAAACTTTTTCTTGTATCCAGTTATTATATACTCTCATAGAACTGTACCACCACAGTAATCACTATATGCTTAAGCTTTAAAAATGTAACGATTTTGTAGTTCTTGAACAAGGACTGGTGAATGACGTTATTTATAAAAGCGCCCCTAAAACCATAATAGAAGTCAAAGATAGTGTGACCTACGATGGCCGGTACAGTGTATCTTCAAAAGGATGAGAGGTTTGGTGGAGAATGCCAGGATGACAACGTAGGATGCCTTTCATAGAGAAGAAAAGTAGGCAGATGCTTCAGCTGAACTAATACTCTTGTGATAAACTACATCGCTACTGCAGTTTTATATGTTATTGAGCTTATGGATAATTTCTGTTAGGAATACATTTACATCAACATCAAATCCGATGCCAGTGGTTATATAAAATGGCTCCGACACAAATCTTTCCAATCAGTAAATCATATATATTATTAATGAATTGGTTTAATGACTTAGAATAATGTGAAGATCGAAGTTGATCTTCAGTTACATATACTTGAGATATGAGGCAATGAAAAAGACCAACCTAAGTTGTTCCTGTACATAGCTTCGTTCAATAAAAAATATTGCCTATATTTTTTAATGAGTTAAGTCTTATCTATAGACCTGCATATTGACGGGAGATACTAAATATAAATATGACTAATTGTTAAAATCTAATAGTCGATGTTTATAACTAAAAACCCTAAAGAAAGAAAAAAGGAGAATCCAGAATGTTTATTTCTGGACAAGTGAAAATTTTTCACTTAAATATTAGAAAGGTCGTGTGGAACACAAAGCGTGTTTTGAGAGAACCCGTAATTCTTGACACTAATAAATCCCCACCTTGGATTTACATATCAGAAAGCCAAACACAAAATCAAAATCTTTAATATCATAACCACTCAAGACAACTAGATCAGAGTTTAAGTGATTAAATCACAATAGATGTTCAATTGACACATATACACAAATTACCATAGCTTGAAGCACCTAGATCCTAGACATCGGATACTGATAGCTTTTCTAAGAATAAATTGATCGATCATTTACTGTTCATTATTGTTTAATCGTTGGTAACGCTTTCTTGACTAATAAACAGTTGCTGTTATATACTGGTAGTCACAAAGGTTTAGAACAGGCTATTAATTAAAACTCTATCGATTTTTAAATTTCACGACGGTTAGACAAGCTAGACACGTGTACGCTGCTGGAGATTCGAACCCACACCTACCGAAATGCAATCAAGAATTTCACAAATGACTGAAACTTACTCGAACATTGTTTTTCCTGTTCGGATCATCGTTCCTGCTGATAGTAGAGAACTCTACGAACTGGTTGATTCGCATTACTACATTTTCTCTGGTGATGACATGGAATGGGTGTACAAAGTCCGACTGGAGATGATTAGTCATTTTGCTGGTTATATAAGCTTTCTACGCTTGGAATTGTCACCCCCAGAGATATTTCGATTGGCCTCGGAACATTTAGCTGGAGAAGCACTAGAATGGGCAAGGAATTGGGTGGATAATAGAATCAGAACAGACATTACTCCACCAGTAACTGGAACAACAGTATTTAAAAACATACGTCCTGCTTTTATTGATGCGTTTACTGAGCGTTATATTTCTGCTGAGACAGAACATTTACTATTTAATAGATTATGCAACATGAAACAGACGTCTTCCCTTAGAGACTATCAAGGAAGTTTCCAATTCTTGCTTGGCTGTTATCCGGCAGCGGATCCAAAAAGTGTGGTTTATTACTTCAAGAAAGGTTTGCATGTGTATTACAACCATCTTCGACCCATACCAACAACCTTCGAAGAGTGTTACAATTTACCATTTGATGCTATAATTGATCATGCTATCAGGCTGGAAAATCGTCGCGTGAACCCAAACGACAATTTTCCATATATTTGACAATATATCTACGATGGCTTCACGATGTACTTTCATCTTAGCTTGAAAAGTATACGTAGGAACTATTGATCTGAGAATTCTATATTCGGGTTAAGTGCAAATAATATAGTATAATTACTACTTTTGAATATATTTCTTTATACTTTTAGAAGGAGCTGTTTTGTAGACACGATTTGGTTGATTTTTTGGTAAGCTGTGCCATTCATATACTCTGGTCGTGCTCAGCTAAAGTTTTTCCTATGCAGTTGTTCTAATTTTTTCACTACTCCCAGAGTATTCCAATAGCCATTTGATTGCCGTATTCATTAATTTGAATAACGTCAAGTTCTTCACTTGCTCATGTTACAAACACATTAGCATCAACTTGCGGGGATACAGAGGTTCCTTATTTGCATCGAATTCATTCATTAAATCTTATCCCCCGAGAATAATAGCTCCAGTAGGTTTTGAATCCAGATTAAAAGGTTGTCAACCGGAGCATAACCAGTATAAGGAGATATATCCAGAATTTTATGTTACATAAAGATTTGTTATTATCCTAACATGCATCTTGTCAACAATGATATGGTTGGTTATTCTAATGTAGACTTGTAATAGTTCAGGGGCAATTCTTTTTGGTTGTCTCCCGAGCTATGCTAAAGTTTACCCTGAAAAAAAAAATGTGCGGCTTTGTAATAATTTCCTACATTTTACACACAGTCAAAATGACTATCAAAGTCGCTGTTGGCCAACTATGTTCATCATCCAACATCAATCACAATCTCTGTACTGCAGTTAAGCTTCTCACGCTTGCACAAGCTCAGAATTCTCGAATTCTTTTCCTCCCAGAAGCCACCGATTACATTCTGAGGAACGCCACCCATTCCAAACAACTCAGTCAGAATGTTCAATCACAATTCCTTACCCCTTTACTTGAAAGAATCAAACAATCACAGGGGAAAACTTATGTTTCCGTTGGAGTTCATTTACCTGGACTAGACCGAGTACGAAATATGAATTTATTAATCAACCCTTCTGGAGAGATTGTTTCTAGTTATCAGAAAATTCATCTCTTTGATGTTGACGTACCGAATGGGCCAATCATGCAGGAACTGAAATCAGTGGAACCAGGAACAAAAATTGTTGATCCAATTGATATTGATGGATTTAATATTGCCCTTGGGATTTGTTACGATATCCGATTTCCGGAATTTGCAATCTCGTTGAGACAAATGGGAGCTCATGTGCTTACTTATCCAAGTGCATTTACTACGAAAACTGGTGCTGATCATTGGGAACTACTTTCGAGAGGTAGGGCTATAGATACTCAATGTTTTGTCATCAATGCTGCTCAATGTGGAAGTCATGATGTTAATGCCGATGCAGAGATAAAGGAAAATGTAACCCGAATTAGTTTTGGCGAATCGATTATTGTTGATCCTTGGGGGAACATTCTTGGCAGGGGGAAAAAGCATACTGATGAGTTAGTAAAGGATGAAGAGGGTGACTACTATGATATCATCTATGCAGATTTGGATATGGAAGATTTAAGTAAAGTGAGGAAGAACGTGCCGATTATGCAACATAGACAACCAGTTGTATACGAAACAGGCTAATCTAAAGATTGAGTTGATCTTCAGGAAATTTCATAACCCGGCGCCAATAAAATAATTTCTACAAAATTATCTACTCATTTTTTGATTA
Source organism: Spathaspora jeffriesii (assembly GCA_030705235.1). Taxonomy (NCBI): domain Eukaryota; kingdom Fungi; phylum Ascomycota; class Pichiomycetes; order Serinales; family Debaryomycetaceae; genus Spathaspora; species Spathaspora jeffriesii. The sequence continues at coordinate 8,771 of JAKTZF010000703.1, forward strand.
TAAAATAATTTCAAAAATTCTCAAGGAATACCGTTTTGTGTTAGAATTTTAATGAGAAGTTTCGAAGAAATATTTTGTTCCTGTAGTTTAAAAAAGATTGTTGAGAAAAATGATCAGATCTTTTATTTTTAAGTAGGTTTGCAGAATCATTAAAATAATTTTTGTATGTATTATCACTAAAAAATGCTATCCAAAAGAAAATAACGGGTTTACAAAACCCGACATAAGAACTAAAAACTAAACATTGCAGACAGATGGAGTAAATGATACGTCTAGTATCCCTTCTTGACTGCACTGGCAGTGGTTACTTCTTCTGAGGAGGAAACAATTGGTTCAAAGTAATGATCATTCTCTTTGGATTTCTTGGTATTCTTGATTTTACTATTATTAAGTTCTACTCCAGATTTGATGGCAGGAAATGAGTCGTCATTAGAAACCAATTGTGCACTGCCATCCCCGCTAGATATTCTTCTTGAAGAAAAATGGGCCTTGGAATAAGCGGTTCGAGTTACAGGGACCCAATGACGAGCAGCAGTTTTGAAATGAGCGAGGGATCTAATTCTTTGTACAGCGACCATAATGAATGTGTTGAGCTTGTTAAGTAAATGCTAAAATAAATAAGATGAATAAATAGATATAATTAGTGTAGATCACTTATGGGAAAAGGAATAAGGAAATTATTCTTGTAAAATCAATCAGAAAGGAAATTTATCCACCTATTTATAACATTGAATGACAAAATGATTCAACCCAAAACGTTTTCACAAAATAATTTTTATTTTCTCCATTATCTGGGGTATGAAATTATGAGTGATGGTAAGATTTTTCTCCACAAAACCGAATCAAGTCCGTTGCTCCGAACCAAATAAAAATTGTGCGACTTGAGTCATAGTTAAAAAATAAATGATAAGATTTTTTATTTTTTTTCTTACCCTCGGTAATTGATTCTAGTAAATTCTATTCCCGGGCAGGGCCAACGCTCAAATTTAGTCATGTCAAATTCCGAACACCCGGAGTTTCATTTAGTTTTATTTTATAATTTCCTGGGATGGTTTTTGGTTTTGTAGGTTACAAAAATAAAATTTTTAGTTTAACTGAGACAAGGGTTTGTTGCTGCGCAGCGTCCCCCCTTTCCAGTTTCAAAGTAGAATAAAGTCACATTCATTTTCAAGAGGGGTGAATTACATTCACGGGGGGAATATAGGGCTAAAAGGAACTAATACTTACTATAAATCAAAAGAACATATTAGAAATTATATATCTGAAACGACGTTATACGTTCCAAGACTTTTGATGGAAAGAAAAAAGTTACCCTGATGGATTCGTTTTTATTATTTCGACAAAGTACACGACTGATTTAGAAAATGTCTCCGCAAAAACAAAAAAAAAAAATAGAACTAAAACGATACGTCGAAGTTGGAAAACTTCCTCCACTACCATAACATAAAATTTGATTTATTATTATCTTTCTGTTTACAACTGTTCTTTTTTCTTTTTGTTAACTTGTTTCACTCCGTTTACCCTGGAAAATAAAAGAACAAGTTTTCATTGTTTATACTAAAGTTACCGTTAGACCTACATACCCCCTTACAGTCACTTTTAGAAAAATCCACTCATATAAAATCATATACTCACTCATATATAAATATATCCTTCACTATGGGAACAGGCTGGGAATTAACTTCCGTGCTCAAGGATAAAATCTTCCAGTATGCAGCTCATAATCAAACCCCAGTATCACTTCGTCAAATGGTTCAATTTGGTCCTAGTCCGTCGCCAGGTTCAATTTTCCTTGCCCTGAAATTTATTGTTGAAGAATTACCGATTAGATTAGCGAAAAAAGTCAAAGATTTGGAATTGGCTCCTCAAGGGTTGAATGAATCTCCTTCAACTATTAAAGTTAAGAATTGGTATGCTCAATCTTTTCAAGAGTTGACTGAATTACCGAAACCTAAAATTGACGAGAAATTGGCCCTGTTGCTTTTCAAGCATGGGGTACATCGTCATGATGAGGATCAAGAGATATTACATCATGCTACTAATTATGAAGATAATCCTGCTATTAACAATGTATTTAGTGATGATGGAATGGTTCTTAGACAAACTCATCAATTAGGGTATGGCCATCTGCATGGCCATGCTCATAGTCATAGCCATCTGCAACAACAACATGGATTATCTACTATTATACCTCCTAAGGAGAATTCTCCTACATTTGGTATGACATATTTTAACCCCTGTCCTATGAATATTGTTTGGCCTCGAGAAGTTTATGCTTATAACAAATTAGTCTGTGATGCTCTTACCAAAATCAAATTGAGACATGATGCCACAGTTGCCACTATGGCTCAAGGAGTTCAAGAATGGAAAGAAAGAAATCGCAATGTTTCAATAATAAATTCTCAAATTCAAACGTTTCTTGATAGATTCTACATGAGTCGTATTGGGATCCGGATGCTTATTGGTCAACATATTGCCCTTAATATGTCCCAGAGTTCGCCTACAAAGCAAAGAATTAATACTATTCTAAATGGTTCTCAAGGTCCAGTTAATACCACTGCAGGTGGTGGTAAATTGAATTATGTTGGGGTTATATGTACTGATTGTAATGTGGCAGAAATTGCTGAAGATGCCATTCAAACTGCCAGTTATATATGTGAAGAATATTATGGTTTATTTGAAGCTCCAGAAATTCAACTTGTTGCTCCTCATCATGCAATTAATTTCATGTATGTCCCAGGTCATTTAATTCATATGTTATTTGAAACTTTAAAAAACTCACTTCGTGCTACCATTGAATTCCATACTCCACTTCTTAAGAAGAAAATGATGGAAAAAGATCCAAGCTTGAAATATGATGATATTGACATTAATGATCTTAAATTCCCACCTATTAAAGTCATTATTTCTGAGGGAAGTCAAGATATAGCTATCAAAATCTCCGATGAAGGTGGTGGGATTGCCCGGAGAGAAGTCCCGTTAATTTGGACATATTTGTATACTACTGTACATGAAACCCCCAAATTAGATGCGGAATTTAATCAAACTTCATTCAAAGCCCCCATGGCCGGGTTTGGATATGGATTACCAATTAGTAGATTATATGCTCAATATTTTGGTGGAGATTTGAAATTAATTTCTATGGAAGGTTATGGTACTGATGTATATTTACATTTGAATAGGTTGAGTAGTTCTAGTGAGCCTTTGCCATGACAATTAGGCGGGGCTGGGACCGTGAAATGGAGAAGTGTTATTGGTGTTGTGTTGGCATATACCTTTGTGGGTATGATGTTATATGGGTAGAGTGAAACTGTATTTATTTTCGTATGTAGGTTTAGTATTTTAAAACAAAAGTTCGGGTAAACTGTTGATTTTTTTTTGCAGCAATTTGAAATAACGGGATGTGGTTCCGATTCTTGTACTTTTGTGTTCCGAGATGTCAAAACTTTGGGATTCAACCCGGAACCAATTGATTGAAGTGGCTTATTGTCAATTAGTCATCACATACCCGGAATCGTTTTAATCGTTAATCCTGTTGGTGTCTGTACATTGTCAGTATTTGCTAGAAAATATTTATTGTTTTGACAAATAAAAACTTCGGTTATACGGTAGAGTTAGTTCTATTTATTTCTTCAGCGGGTGACAATCCTGACGATATTGGTATGTAGCAGGATAATTGTTAGTAATAATATAGTTGTTGATATTTATTTAGTATCTAATTAGGTAGAACTAAGTACAAATACTAATTTTATTTTGTTCCTCTGATAAAAATCAGAACTAGCAACATGTAACCAAAATTTTTGTCTTCGTATTCTCTCATCACTTTTGAAGTATTCATATAATCTTGTAATTAGTTTGAGAAATCTGTTATTTTCCATGGACTAGGTTAGAATTCAAATTACTTCTACAAACTCTAAACAACTAAGCAAGAGATATATAATCCAACTTGACTCGGAACCAGACACTGAACCTTAATAAAGTGATAACCCGAGAGCAAACCTTGAAAAGGGATATCAAACAAATAATTGTGATTAAATGCTACACTTATAACTAACCTAGAAATAAGGGAACGAAATTTGATATATGAACTTATGAACAATTTCAAAAATTATTTAATGAACAACCTCGATCACCCAAAGAACGAATGTTTAAATAAGAAATTACGACAAAGGATGATATTCCAGTTTTGAGTTTGCCTTATTACGTCACCATGGAGCAAATGAAGGCTGTCGACAAATTTTTTGACGAGAAGAAGAAAGCGGGAATATTGATGGAAGCTCCAGATGACACTTGGGCAAGTCCGATTTTCTCAGTAAAACAAAAGAACAAGTTTAGAGTTGTGGTAGACCAAAGATCAATGCAAAGACTAGTAAATCACCTTGCTATTTTACGAGAATAAAATGTTTTGCAAATATACTAGCGGAGATGAAGTATTTCTCAACATTTGATATGAAATTGACATTTCTTCAGATAGGAGTCACGCTATGCATACTGTACAAAGTCTTAACAACTAATAAGACTTTACAACACTCCAATAAATCACTTGTAGGGCAGATCCTGAGACATCAATTTAGTGGATTTCAAAATTGGGGGAATTTTGGAACTTGATTAAAATTGGTGAATTTTGTGTTTTCAGAGAGTGAAATTATTTTGGTTGCGAACCAAGACACCAAACCTAATAACCAATGCAAATGATTAGAAAGGTTGCTGGATTCCCCTTGTCCATAATTTAGCTATAATTAAGAATTCCAGTTGTCCAAACTTTTATATTTTTACTCTTATTGATCTATTTTATTTTATATTTTAAGAGCTGCAAAAGTTATATTTATATGGTTCGATTCTATTGTATAAAGTTTTAAAAATTATTCTGTGCTCAGGTGTTTATACAAGAGATATAACAGAGAACGCCCTGTACAAGAGGAGATTCTCTGATACATAGTAAATATGTGTTGAATCATTTAAGATTATTCAAGTTTTTGCAATTTAATGAGTAAAATTTTCTGAGAGATTTAACATTGCAAAGAGTAATCTATCACTATACAGTTTATTGTGCTATTAATGATCTCTCCAGTAAAAATAAGTAAAGTTTTTGATTCTCCAATTTATAAACTTTACTATCCAACTTAATTCTTACTACTACTTTTAAACATCAACCTGACAACTGATTTCCAAACTTAAAATCAGGTATGTGTCAATAAAGTGTCAGATCTCTTGATACAGAATATTTCTTCTCCGCGGAGAATGTGTAATTCTATCTCCGCCGCAAAGAAAAAAAAATAAAACAACTTCCGAGGATAAAATATTAGTAATAAAGTCGTGCGCTTAGGTACTAAAGTGGGGAGAGTGACATTTGATAGATAACCATGCCAGTTATCTGACAAGCATGTTCAATACATCTTCGATGTAGTAATAAACTATTGATAATGTAAACAATAGATCTCTAGGTCATTGTATCAACACATGTTGTAATATGCACGTGATTTTGAGAATTGCCCCAAGTTATTAAATTTGATTTAGACTTTTTTTTAATTTTCTTTTGTTTTCTATTTTTATGGTGTGGTCGAAAAATATATCCTCTTCTTTTTCCTTTTATCTAACTTCCAACCCCACAATCAACAAATTCTTTAAATAAATCATACACACAATGTCATCATCGATACCTAGAACTAAACCTTGGGAAGTAGCATCTGGTACCTCTGCCGCGGCAGCATCAGGCGACCAAACAATAGCATCAGCACCCACAACAACAACTGCTCCAATACCTGATCGTCCAACTTCACTCACATCCGATTTCACAACTATGCCTGAAACATCTGCATATGGTTCCAATTATGGAAATATGAACTCTATGAACTCTTATGGTGGGTCCCGTTATGGTATGGGAGGAGGATATGGTAGTGGAATGTATGGTAGTTCAATGTATGGCTCAGGATATGGTGGATATGGAAGTGGAATGTATGGAAGTAGTATGTATGGGAGTGGGATGTATGGAAGTGGAATGTATGGTGGTGGATATGGTAGTGGGATGTATGGTGGTGCTGGTGGAATGTATGGACAACAAGCTGGTGGTATGAATCCCTTGGGTGAAGGTACTCAAGCTACATTTCAATTAATTGAAAGTATAATTGGTGCAGTTGGTGGGTTTGCCCAAATGTTGGAAGCAACATATATGGCAACCCATTCTCTGTTTTTCACCATGGTTAGTCTTGCTGAACAATTTGGTAATTTGAAAAATGCCTTGGGATCATTATTGGGGATATTTGCATTAATTAAATTTGTTAAAAAAATGTTGTATAAATTAATGGGTAAGAATTATACTCATGGATTAAATGCTAAAGAATTTGGTAAATTTGAAAAAAATCAAAAGAAATTAGAAGATAATTTAAAGAAACAGCAACATGCAACTGGAAAACCAAAGATATCATTCAAGCCATTATTATTATTTATCGCTGCATCAATTGGATTCCCATATTTATTAAGTAAAGCTATTCAAAAACTTAATGAGCAAAATCAAAGAAGATTACAACAACAGCAACAACAGGGTCCTCAAGGGAACCCATTTGATCCAGCAAATTTACAATTTGCTAAAACCTTATATGAATTCAATCCAGAAAACCCCAACATTGAAATTGAACTTAAACCAAATGAACTTGTGGCAATTTTATCAAAATTAGATCCAGTAGGGAATGAAAGTAAATGGTGGAAAGTTAGATCTAGATCAGGTAAAGTAGGATATGTTCCTTCTAATTATCTTGCTGTAATTGAACGAAGACCAGAAATGATACAGTCAACACCAACACAACCGGTTCAACCAAAGGAAATGGATATCCCTGGAGGATTCGATAAACCAGAGAAATTAGTTGAAGAATTCAAGGGGATTTAATTACATAGGAATTAATTTAATAAACAAATAAAGAGTAAATCGAAACTTTCATTAACCCACAAACATAACCTATACAGTAAAACATCCGAATAGTAGCATAACCTATATACTAAAACAATGAAACATATTACATTCCATCATCAGGTCTGTTTTGTTCAGATTCAACTTTTGAACCTTTATCTTGTAAAGTTGGATATCCCTTTTTATTCTCTCTAACTTTCACTACTGCATCATGATGATGTTTCCAAGTTTGAGCTAAATCAATTCCTTCAGCAAGAACTTTCCCTCCTCCTTTATTCAAAACTTCTTCAGCATGTTCTATTTCATGAACTACTTCTTCAGCAACTTCAATTCCTCCAGCAAGTACCTTCCCTGTAGTCTTATTTAAAGTGCTGGCTGCTGATTGAGCAACATGAGCGGCAGTTTCAGCACCATGAACAGTGGCACTAGCAGCACGTTCAGCAAGATCAATATCCTTGGCTGCTGCCTTACCTACTTTTAAATTCGCCCATGAAAGTCCACTCTTTACCAGTTGAAGAATTGAGTAAGGGTGTGATTGAATGTATAACGTGGGGAAAGATCTAATGATCGTAGAACGTAAAATTGTAGTACGTAACATTGTTACTATCGAAATTAATCAATCCTTAAAATTTTCAATTATGTAATTGCGGGTATATATATATTAACCCCTCATATTATTGCATGATTTTTCGCTCGCAACCAAAACCCCTTACTTGGATTGGTAAATCATGTGTTTTTTGCATATGTGGAGAAACATAAACTCGGGAAAAGCAAACGTTTGAAATATTGCGTGACCATAGTTTAAAGTTTTTGGAATAAGATCTGATTAAGTAGAAAAGGGTGCAGGGAGGGGAGCAAGGCAATTCCAGACTGTGTAAACTGTGCGCGGTGGTACAGGGTATAAATTTGCGAGGTCTCCTTAATTACATTTGCATCCATTAACAATATTTCAATCAATATATACTATAAAACTAAAGTCCATCTTCAGGACGATTCTGTTCACTAGGTGTTTTCCGTCCTTTGTCTTGTAAACTAGCATATCCTTTATAATTATCTCTGACTCGACCAGTATGGATATTGGTAATTTCTTCTTGACTTTTCCCTACTACTTTATCTTTAACTGATTTAACCCCATCTTGAGCCTTGCTATATGCACGTTGACCCTGCGTTGCGAATTTAAATTTAACTGAGGATGCAGCAACTTGAGCAGTTTTAATTGCTTCTTGTCCTTTACTCACAATGTAAGTTGATTGGACAGCATCTGGGGTAGTTCTAACTGCTTCAGAACCCGTACCTACAAAGTTATCTTTAGATTTTCCAGCATGTTTAACCGAAACAGTGTCTTTTGCTGATTTTCGATGATATTTAACTGCTTGAGTTTCAGCTACAACTGTGTCCTTCATTGTTTTCCCAATATCTTTAAATGATTTGGTCAAACTTTTTGCAACATAAGCTCTGGAAAAACGAAGCATATTGATAATGTGCTAGAGAACAGTTTGAGAGAAATATTCAAGGGATTATACCTCATTTTATATAGTTTATATAGCAATCATATAAATTTCAATTGCTATCAATCATAAAAACGCCTCACTTGCTATGTTATATATTCTCTTTCTATATTCTATTTATTCTATTACTTAATTGCTATCTTCCTGATCCAGTGGTCTCGAATATGGATGTCTTCTTTCACGAGTTGTCCGTCCTCGATCGGGTCCTCCTGATGGAGTTCTCAGTAATCTATTTTGTAATCTTTGAATAAACAGGAACGGATTCCGTGATTGTTCCTGTGGTTCCTGTTGTTGTTGTGGTTGAGGTTGTTCAGGTGAACTATCACTATCATGTAAATCACCAATATTAATAGTATGAGGAGAAAAGTTAACTCTTCGTTCACTTGATTGTGGCGAACGTTGAGATCTATCTGCTCTTTGTTGACGTGCTCGTTGACGGTCACTTCTTGTTCTTCTTCTTATAGGTATAGCATGAACTTGAGATTCAAAATATGGGAATTTTCTTGGAAGTACTAAATCTGGATCAGTTACATTTACTTTAGTTTGATTATATGGTGTAACCCAATTTTGAGGTAAATATGAATCAGTAACTGGAGTTATTGATGGATTATATGGACGTCTATATGGATTGAAAACATCGGTTGAATGTTTAGTAATATGTTCAACAACTGATTTTTCATCATTAAAATTATGTAAAGTAGCAGCTTTCACAGCTTTAGGATCATCAATTGTAGCTTCAACTTCTTTACGACATAATGGACAACTAACATTTGATTTAAGCCATTCAACAATACAGGAAAGTCCGAAAACATGTCCACATTCAGGTATTTTCACAGCAATATGACCATCACGTTTAAATTCTTTGATTCGTTGTTCTTTTTCCTTCTCAGCTTGTTGTTTATCTTTATAACCTGGGAATTGTTCTTCTAAACTAACATTTTTTAAAATTGATAAATTCCGTTGAGGGAATCTTGAATAATGCGAACCTCCAACATCAGTTGGGAAGAATAAACCAGGATCATCAAATTTCGCATTTTTCTGTTTAGATTCAATAAATACTCCAATTTCTTCAAGTTTATTAATTAAATTATTATCATTACTAAGCAAGTTATTATATGTTTCTAAATCATGTACATAATTTTCTCTAATATTTTCAACAGGTTTAACTTGATTTATTTCTTGTTGATATTTTTCAAAACATATAGGACATTCATGATCTTGTATAATGGAATAATCAAGTTTAACAAGACTTGATATTGCTTCATCTGATGCCAGTTTGGCGGTATGTCCTGCACTTATCCCACTGGCGTTTAACGCCCGTTCAAGAACATCACGAAGCCAAGTTGGAAGTACATCGGAGTTACCAAGTGGGTTTGACCCTGTGAGGTCGAGGTCTATTACTGTACCGAAAACTTGTGGTGGGTCCATTTTTAAAGTAAAGGAACTAGTAACACTTTTGGTGTTTTATATTGCTTTTTTTTTTTACGGTGATCAGATAATATATAGAGGCGCAAGTTGCACTGTTATTTTCCGGTGAGAATTTCTTAGTGTACCTTGATAGTATACAATAATAAATTAACTTTAACTGGTGTCCTACAGACAAGAAGGGTATATCTAAACACTCTATATAGTTAATGTAGTATTCTACTATCTACGTATGCTATTAAAATAACTATATTTTCTTGTATTAACTTAAATACTTTGCCTGTAAATTCTTTACCATTTCTTGTTTATCAATTGGCAACGACCTTACTTGATCTGGAGGTATACTTAATATCTGAATAACAAGGTCTTTTTGATCAGGAGGCAATCCTGCCAATTTCGCCTGAGTATCATGAGATAACCATGGTTGAGCATTGTTATTAAATTGAGCACTATTATTACCAGGATTATATGGAGCATTGTTACCAGGATTATATGGAGCATTATTACCAGCACTATATGGAGCATTATTACCAGCATTATATGGAGCATTATTATTACCAGGATTATAGGGAGCTCCATAAGGATTGGCCATTGGAGGAGGAGGCGCATGAAATGTAGGTTGATTAATAAACTGGGGTTGTTGTTGCGAAGGTTGTAATTGTGGAGTATGCTGTTGTGGAGGTTGTGGAGTAGAAGATGCAGATTTCATAGAATCACTGATAACATCTCCATCAATGAATCCCATAAGAAGTAAGGCTTGAGCAGCACAGGCGGCTAAATCAGGAGATACTTGTAAAGCATCATGTATTGGACCAGCACCATTAGAATTCTTCATGGTGGCAATTAATTCTATTAGTTGAACTGGAGGGATTTTACTTAACGTTTCATTGATTTTATCCGGTATTCCAAATGGGAGTGCTACTGGTTGAGGGAAATTCTTGGTTGCATTGGTATATTTTATTGGCATTTGACCTGTAGTGGTTCCAATTCTGGGAATATTAGGTATATTAGGTCTAGGAGAATTAATTCTACCACTGGGTATTCCTCCTAACATCTCATTGGGCAATTTGACATAATCAGGTAATTTCAGTCTATTTACTTGCAATACAGGTTTTAATTCTCCTCCTCCTTGTCTAGCGCCTTTCAATCCTTCTTTACTTGCTTCTACTCGTAATCTTTTCCCTCCCATCAACACAATCTGAGAAAGTAAAGGCATGGCCCTTTGCGCATCTTGCACAGTTTGATATTCAATAAAACAATACCCCTTGTTCTTTCCAGCATAATCGAATCCTAATCTAACGTCTACGATATTACCCAGTCCACTAACTACCGCTTTCACAGTATCTTCATCCCAATCAAATGGGATCAGCCCTAAGTAGAGGATGTTAGAGTTTACTGGGGCCATGATGAGAGATTGATAAAATCTGGCAACTTTTTTTTACTATATGTTTATTAGACGTTTATGTGGACATGTTAAGGGCAGCGAGTTTTTTTTTCAAGTTGTTTGTATGCGAGTGTGAGTAAAAAAAGGTCGTGTGACGGCGAATATCAAGTTGCAAACAACTGAGGAAGTATACAAGTTATAATTAACTTTCTATAAGGCTTAAGATCTACCATAAAAGGTACTCCTGATCTACAAGCACAAATGTCAGAGCTTTTACTAACTAATTTATTAGATCTATAGTATTTCTTAGTCTCAACTTCGCTTTGCTCAGTTGAAACCTATACAACTCTTTCAGCTCCACTCAACTTAACAGCAGCACCATACTTTTGTAATTTTGTCAATAAACCATCTCCAACTTTAATCAATGAATGATATTGAGCATTTTTATTATCTGGTCGATTAGTTTCAATAATCCCATTGACTTTATCAATAGTACAATTCAATTTTTTCTTTGGAATAAATTTACATAAATCTTGATCTAAAAATTCTTCACTAATATTAAAATTTGTAGCCATTGATTTTATTGATAATGATTTATAAGATTCTAATAATTGACCATATGCCTTTGCTCTCATCTCCCTAAGAAAATAACTTGCATGACGATGAAGATATTTATTAGTTATAAGAAGACGATCATGTGATTCGAGGAGATATTGAAACAAATAATTATATTGACAAGTATAAAGGGAATTTGTCAAATTTAAAAGTGGTTCAAGACCAGGTGATGAAGAATAAATTGAAAGGATTTCTGGAGAATCAATAACTTTTTCCTTAAGATCAACTCTATCTAGTGATAAAACTCCCAGAACAATTGCATAATGAGCAATTTGTTCATAAGAACAAAGTTCAGTTGATGTAAAAGTTGCCAATGAATCAATAAGTAATTTAGCAGCTTCTGAAAAATTCCTAGATGCTAACAAATATATTCCTTGATATGCCTTGAATCGATTTCTTCTTTCCCAATCTCCTCCTTTATCAATTAACCCCTTAATAGTATCTAAATGTTTACCAACTTGTGGGAAATCATTAAAGAAAAATTCAATTCTAGCCAAAGTTAATAAATGATCAATCTTATTTCCTGTCCCACTAGTTAATTCCAATACTTTTTTAAAAGTATCACTGGCATTTTTACGATCAATAATTGTCGTATAATATTCAGCAAGTTTAGTTGTGGTACCAACAACATCCAATTCAGTTTCTTCTTCACCTTCAGCCTCTTTAATTTTCAATTTCAATTGAGAAATTTCTTCTTCATTCCGTGCAGACATTTCATTATATAAATTTTCATCAAATGGGAAATTTAATTCTAAAGTTGACAAATATTTATAATAAGGTGCCATATTTTCCTTTTGAATAATTTCCATCATAGAATTGATGGTTTTGGTACGTTCCTCAGCAGGAACATCTAAAGTAAGGTGGAATTGATGTTCCAGAAGTTGATAGTCTGGAATCTTGGGTACACCTGAGTCGTAGTCCATATTGTTGATTATAGTGGTTGACAACTCGTTGGAAGGCAAATTTGAACAAGAAAAATTAAGTAGTGTGGGTTTCTGGTGGTAACATGTAAAACTTGATAATGTGTAAAAATTCGAAAACATAACATGTAAACAATTCCTAACTTGCAAAACCGCCAACGGATTAATATTTAAAATCCATAAGCGATTGTTTCGTTTTTCAAGGTTTTCAAGCTCGGTTCAATTCTGTGGGGTACCCCCTTGGAAAATTTAATATAAATATCTACTTAAAATTACTACTTTTTCTTCCATTTACAATCTATACTTCTATAACAATGTCTATTACTGAAGATATTCCTGCTATTTTTTTAGAGAAGATTTCACCACGAGGTCTTGAAGCAATTCAAAAAACCAAAGATTTTGTACATGATTATTGTTTACCTGCTGATTCAATTTATCATTCTCAAATTTCTAATGATCCAAGTAAACGTTGGACAACAACTCCTGCAATAATGGAGAAACTCAAGAGCAAAGCTCGTGAACTTGGATTATGGAATATGTTTTTATCAAAACATTATCCTGAAGGTCCAGGATATACCAATTTAGAATATGGATTAATGGCAAGATATTTAGGTAGATCTTATACTGCACCTGAAGCTACAAATACTGCTGCTCCAGATACTGGTAATATGGAACTTTTCGCTAAATATGGTACCCCATATCAAAAACAAAAATGGTTAACTCCATTATTGAATGGTGAAATTAGATCAGCATTTGTTATGACAGAAAAGGGAACTTCTTCTTCAAATGCTCTTAATATTTGTACAAGTGCAAAATTAAATTCTCGAGGTCAATATGTTCTTAATGGTCTTAAATGGTTTGCCTCGGGTGCTGGTGATCCAAGATGTCTGGTTTGGTTAATAATGTGTAAAACCAGTGATGATACAACTAATCCATATCGTAATCATACTGTATTAGTAATTGATGCTAAAAAGGCCGTGGCTTCAGGTAAGGCTAAAGTTGTACGTCCACTTAGTGTAATTGGATATGATGATGCTCCACATGGACATTGTGAAATTGAATTTACTGATTTTGAAATCCCAATTGAAGATATGCCAAATGCAGTTCTTGCTGGGGTAGGTAGAGGATTTGAATTAATTCAATCAAGATTAGGTCCAGGTAGAATTCATCATTGTATGAGAGCAATTGGATCTGGAGAATTTGGATTATTAAGAATTGCCCATCGTTCAAATAATAGACTTATCTTTGGCAAACCAATGAATCAAAAGGAATCTTTCCTTAATAAATTCGCTCAATCTAGAATTGATATTCAAAGATGTCTTCTTCTTGTTCTTAATGCTGCGCATAAGATTGATATTTCTAATGCTAAATCCGCACAAACGGAAATTGCTATGGCGAAAATTGAAACTCCAAGAACTGTGGGGGCTATTCTTGATTGGGGGATCCAAGTATTTGGTGCTGAGGGGGTTAGTCAAGATACTGAACTTGCAAGAATGTGGGCTCATAATAGAACATTAAGAATTGCTGATGGACCTGATGAAGCTCATTTGGCTCAATTGGCAAGACATGAATCTTCTAAATTTGATCAAGTTGACAAATTTTTTGAAAGTTTCCCATCAAAAAGAGAAAGAGTTGGACGGTTGTAAATTAACTGAGCGAAAGCGAAGTTAATTGAGTAGAGTTTATAGCTATCGCTCAGTTAATTGAGTGAAGTTTATAGTTGTATCCTTGTCCTAGTTTTAGCATTGTCCTAGTTAAGTGTAGTTTATTTATATAAAACCTAAATTATTACACATACGAACTGAAATAAGTTCTATAGAACTAAATGTTTTTTCTTAATACATATCTCCTCTTACAAAATCATTAATCAACCCCTTTTCCAACAATTTCCTACTCCTTACTCGTTCTTCATTAACAATTCTCTTATGTTTTGCCTTTAATTCCACTTCAGCCTCCCTGTAATCTATCTGTTCCAATAATTCCAAATGATCATCTTCACGATCAATATCTAATTCTCCCATCATAACTACATTCTCTCCACGAACCATAAATACTCCTCTATAAGTTTCAGCAAATTTATTATCATCAAGATATATTCTTTCATAAGTGTCTTGTACTACTAAATTAGCAAATTGATCAAATGTACGTAAGATCCCAAATAAATTTCTACCATCTCTTAATAATACAAAGATTTTCCGATCAACAGAACCAACTAATGCTGCCGCGGTGGTAAATGCATACGATTCAAGGTAAAGGTCTTCTACATTGGGAGCCAATGGGTCACGCGCAGATGAAGATCCTGCTGGTGAAGATGAGGTTGCTGGTGCTGGTTCTGGAGTCGCACTCATGTTTAATTTATATGTGTATTGAAGTGTATAAGTCTATATTGGAGTTCAAATTGGAAAAGATTTTTGAGGGTTTCGTGAAATTTGGGCTCGGGCACACGACCACATAAATTTACTTGTATGGTTGCCAAATCAACATTACAAAGGAGATTAATTTATAAATTGGTTTAGACGAATGTTCTTACAAATAACATTGAATGGTTGTATTGGCTGTCTTTAATGAGATTTGATTGTTATTCATATAATCTTTTCTATGTTGTGCTTCTGGTAGGAAAATCCCAGGATGTTTTGATACTCTATCAAGCTAACGAAATCATAATCTAGAAGCTCAATTGATCCTTTGATTAAGTAAGAATCAGACTGAATCCAATTGCTTTCTGGTTTCCCCTTAAAGAAGCCTATTCTGATAATTCTCATATATTCAAATCTGGTGCTACCAGTTGTTTCTTTGAATCTGATTTATATCTCCAACAAGATTAATAATGAGGAATTGGTTCTAATTTGATCTTTAAGGTTCTTCTTATCTTGAATTTGTTGTATTGGGAATGTGTTGGTATTTGGTGTTGAAAATACAAGTACATAAAAAAAGATCTTGAGATGAGGTTTTGAAAATTTCCAAAGATACCTTGATACCAAGTACAAAATGTCATTCTACACTTATAAAGACTACGTTGAAGCAGGTGATCTTGTTCTTGCATTCATATCTCGAGGTAATATCAAACCGATAACTGTTACTCCAGGAGAGCTGTTGAATACAAGATATGGACAATTTGATCATGATTCAATGATTGGAATGAAATATGGTAGTCAAATGGCTGGGAAAAGAGGCTATGGTTTCATTCATCTTTTACATCCTACTCCTGAACTATGGACCCTTTCACTCCCTCATAGAACTCAGATTGTGTATACTCCAGATTCAAGTTATATTATTCAACGATTATCAGTAGGACCAGGACTGAGAGTTATTGAAGCTGGGACTGGTTCGGCAAGTTTTACTCATAGTTTTGCTAGAACTGTGGGGGAACAGGGGAAAGTCTTCACATATGAATTTCATGAAGTAAGATATAATGAAGCAAAACGAGAGTTGGAAGAACATGGATTAAACAAGAATACTATGATTACTCATAGAAATGTATGTGATGATGGGTTTGATATTGATCAGGATGTACAAGGTGATATTGTATTTTTGGACTTACCTAGTCCCTGGACGGCAATTCCTCATTTAAAATCAGTTATTGCAAATGATCGTCAAGTTGGAATTTGTTGTTTTTCTCCATGTATTGAACAAGTAGAAAAAACAGTTGAAGCATTGGAAGATTATGGGTGGACTAGTATTGAGATGGTGGAAGTTGCTGGGAAAAGATGGGAGGCAAGAAGAGATATGGTGAAACATGTGGATGATGTTGTTAAAAGATTGAAGGATATTCAAAATAGAAAAACTCAAGGAATTGAAAATTTAAGAAATATTAATAGTACAACGACAATACCTTCGGAAGTATCAAGTATTGAAGGTACTCCAGAACCTCCAACAAAAGTACAAAAGAGAGACCGAGGATTTAATCCGTTTGGTAAAGGGGTTAGAGTGAAGGAAGGAGATGATCAATATGAATGGAGAGATGTAACTAAAGTGGAATCTGAAATCAAGAGTCATACTTCATATTTGACATTTGCTTATAAGAATCCAAATAGAAAAGTGTAGATTAATAGTATAAATATTAGCCTTGACCCAAGATCTAAGTCGCAGTTCCTGTACCTTTTTTCTCCTCGGCGGAGTATCTTAATTCCTACAAAGTGCAAGTCAGCCTAGCTGGGACTTGATTCAACGTTGAGTGTTTATTTATACATTGGACTTCTAAAGAATACTTGTAAAGTAGTTCCTTAAATATATTAACATCTTTAGTACTTCTATAGCTTGTTACTTCTTAATAAGTATATGGGTTTATCACAAAACACTGTGGCAACTACATCTACATATAAATACTCAGCGCTACCAAATATATATGTTTTCGTGTCGATACCAAAGACTCAGGCAAAAACCCGCACAGGGAAAATCCCACGAATTGAATTGAAATTACTCAAGTTTACATTTGATATATCTAATTGAATATCCCAATTCATTTAATCATAATCATCAATTGAATAGAAATATGAGTGTCCCAATAGGTATGTTATTACTCCCCTATCCCTATTTATTTCAATACTAACCTTCAAACAGTTCTTGATCAAGGTACCGGGTTTGTCAAAATTGGTCGGGCCGGGACTAATTTCCCAGATCATACATTCCCATCAATGGTTGGACGTCCAATTTTACGAGCTGAAGAACGTAATGTGCTTATTCCAGCAGATGTTGTGATTAAGGATATAATGTGTGGTCTGGAAGCTAGTGAGGTTCGATCCCTCCTTGAAATAAATTACCCCATGGAAAATGGGATTATTAAGAATTGGCAAGATATGGAACATTTATGGGATTATGCCTTTTATGAACGAATGAAAATTGACCCTACGGGACAAAAAATCTTACTTACAGAACCACCAATGAACCCCTTAAAGAATAGAGAAACTATGTGTGAAGTTATGTTTGAAAAATATCATTTTGGAGGGGTTTATGTTGCTATTCAAGCAGTATTAGCATTATATGCCCAAGGTTTAAGTTCAGGGGTTGTGGTTGATTCAGGTGATGGTGTTACTCATATTGTTCCCGTTTATGAATCTGTGGTATTAAATCATTTAACCAGAAGATTAGATGTTGCTGGTCGTGATGTTACCCGTCATTTGATCAATTTACTCTTTCGTAGAGGTTATGCATTCAATAGAACTGCTGATTTTGAAACAGTACGTCAAATTAAAGAAAAATTATGTTATGTATCATATGACTTACAATTGGATGCTAAACTTGCCACGGAAACTACTGCTCTTGTTGAATCATATGAATTACCTGATGGTCGAGTGATTAAAGTTGGTTCAGAAAGATTTGAAGCTCCCGAATGTCTTTTTCAACCTCATTTGGTTGATGTTGAACAACCAGGGGTGGGAGAAACCCTTTTCAATATGATTCAATCTGCTGATGTAGATATTAGATCAACATTATTCAAGGCAATTGTATTATCAGGAGGTTCATCAATGTATCCTGGTCTTCCTTCGAGATTAGAAAAGGAATTGAAACAATTATGGTTGACAAGAGTATTACATGGAGATGCTACAAGATTAGACAAATTTAAAGTAAGAATTGAAGATCCTCCAAGAAGAAAACATATGGTGTTTATTGGTGGGGCGGTATTGGCTAATATTATGGCGGATAAGGATCATATGTGGATTTCAAGAGAAGAATGGCAAGAACAAGGACCAAGAGTATTGGAAAAGTTGGGTCCAAGGTAAAATTAGACTAGTCAATGAAAAATGTATTTTGTTAAATAACTTCTATAAATAGTTTATATCTACTCTATCTGTAGTTTAAATTAGAAATTTTCTCCATAACGAGTTCAACCATATCGTCATATTCATCAATACCAATAGAATCATTACTAACCCTTCTATTATGTCCATGATCCATTATTTGATGGACAATTTCTTGAACAAATTTCCTAGTTACAATTTTTGGACTTAGAAAATCACAATTTAAACATTGTTCAACTGTCCAACGTTCATTAGGTTCTCGTTTAAGACACATTTGCATTAATTCAATCGCAGTATCAGGTACTCTCCCACCTCCAACTCCAGTGGCAGGGTAATCGATTTTAATTCTGGGATCTGTGATTGCCATAATTCTATTCATTCCTGAATAATGGGCATATGGAGGTCTACCATAGACTAATTGATATATTATACATCCAATTGACCAAATATCTGAAGGTCTACCTACTTTCCAAGTACTTCTTGGCATAGCATGATTTACTTCTTTTAATGCTTCAGGAGCCATATAATTGGGAGTTCCAATTTGTGATTCACGATAAATATTCATGGTATGTTCAGGAACAGCATTTGCAATTCCAAAATCTATAATTTTAAGTACCCCCTTGACAAATAAGAAATTTGCTGGTTTTAAATCACTATGAACTATTCCTGAATCATGAACTGCTCGAACACATCGTAACATTTCCAAAGAATGGAATCGAATGAAATCTAAATCAAATGGGGTTTTTGAATTAAGTTTATTGGTTAATACTTGAGCAAAATCAATTTCTCCTCGTTCCATAACTAAATAAATTGATCCTTCAGTTATGGCATGATCAATAAGTTGAACTACTCGATCCAGATGTTTTAATTTTAACAAAAGATCAATTTCTCCTTTGAAACCAGCAAGAGAAGTCTCATCATATTGTCCATTACTTACTTTTTTAATGGCATAGATTTGACTATTGGAAAGAGATTTCACTCGATATACTTTTGATGAACCTCCACGACCTAAAAGTTCTATTTTTTCATAATGTTTACCATTAATTGTAATGATACGTCTTGCTGGAGGTGCAGTTGTTGATCCAACTGATGCAGGGGGTTTGGTTGGTATATGGGGAACGACTGATGGAGGCCTGGCTGATATGTGTGGTGTGAATGATGCAGGTGGTACTTCTGGTGGTGCAATTGCAACTGAAGGTTGTGGGGTTGTTGGGAAAGGTTTCACTGGTACAACAACTGGTTGAATTGATTTTGGAATTTTAGGTTTCCTAAATGTATCGAAATTGTTACGAAGTTCAACCAATGCAGGTCGTGAAGAATCTTCAACTTTTTTAAATGGAAATTCTAAATTATTCTCTTTATTTTCATTAATATCAACTTGATCTATATTGGGAAATATAGATTTCTTTTGATAATAAGGGGATGCAGAAGGAGAAACTGATGGTTCAGCCTTTAATGTTTTCAGTTCATTCTCTATTCTATGACCATATTCTTTCTCATACTCTTTATATACTTCAACTTTCTCTTCTTCTGTCATAGATGTCCTCATTGGAGGTCCAAGCGGGATCCCAAAATATCGTCCCTTACGTCTTCTATTACTTCTAGTCACCACACTTGGAATTGTTGACTTAGACTGATTACCAGTACTATTATTTGAAGAACTACTCAATGATCCATCAGTGCGTGTATTTGCTGGACTACCAATATGAGCAGATAATTTGTTTCTTAAAGTAGCAGAACGCTTATTTTCTGGGAAATCCTTTTCATATACTCCTGTGACTTTATATGATGAAGACAGGGGACTCCTATTAGGTTGTGTACCTGACAATTCTCGTTTTAAAAATGTCAAAGGCGGTGTATGATTCATATGTATTGAATCGTATGACATGCTTTAGACTTTATATATTCATGTGAAAGATGCAAGGTAATGACAGTTCAATGCAGGATATGATTAATGTATATATTCTGTAAGTAACGACTATAAGAATTCAAACAAAGAAAGAAACAATTTGGCGTTTGTGTGTTTGATACCTTTTGCGCTTTTTGTTTACAAAACGCTGTTTGGTTTTTTATGTACTGCATATAAAAAATTCTACACGAAAAATTACGATTTCATCAATTTCAAACCATAAAACTAGAAACAAAATAAATGGATATTCTAAATTAAGTGAAATCTTGAAGATGTTGTTCAATTGAATGAAGTATATATGTTTAAAGTTGAAAAAAATTAAAAAATAAAATTATGCTCCACGGCAGGCTCGAACTGTCGACCTTCAGATTGCACGTTGAAATAAATTTCAATATGAGACTGACGCTCTGCCAACTGAGCTAGTGAAGCCAATTTTTTTTCAAAAAAATTTTGCCGTTTTTCTCAAAATGTCTTTTGAACGACGGTTGGTAGCGTCGATTCTTGAAATGATTTTTGGATTAATTTACTTTAAACAATATAAATCTTGGAGTTATTCAAGAATTTGGTAATCACGGGAGGTCTAATATATGCATGTGTTTCTCAGATATGGAAAATTGTGCTTGCTGAAGAAGTTATAGATTTTTCGTTCATCCAAAGAATTTGTCGAAGTTTACAGACAAATTTTGCAACTAATTATCCAAAACTATAAACAAAATAATTGTATCTAAGTATATATTAACTATTATCATTTCAGCTATGTCACGAAAATGGGGATGAGATCTATTTTGCAATTCCTTCAGGTGAAATCCCTAATTTCTTACGACTGAAAATTTTGGAAAATTTACTTGAATCAGACTTAGGTGCAACACACTCTTGGTTATGTTTAACTATTCGATTCATGGGCAAACAAATAGTTCAATAATTTGTATTTGCATTTGCAGAACACAATACTAACCAATCATATAAAGAATTAATACCCTATTTTACCCTTTATTGTGTTGGATCTTCTCAAAGATCTTTCCCCCTTTTTTTGATCCGATTTTTCGCACCTAAAATCGATTCAATTATTCCGAAATTTCGCCAGTCGAAGACCTCATCGTTCAACACATTAATAATTCCACAGAGTTTGTAAACAAATTTTGAATTTACTAAACCAATATTCTAAACAAGAACTTTAAGTAATCATCATAGTTCATCGAGAGTTATTCCTAGAGGGTTAACTATATTAATACGATTTTGGGACCCTTATTTTTCACATCATGTCAACAGTTACAACACGCTCTCCTTCAATGATGGAGAGATTCCAAATCTGTAAAACCGTTTACAATTATTATTCCAATTTCGCAGTAATTTCACAATACTCCCATGAATTAAATTTACCTCAACTTTCTCATGCCCTTCGAAATGTCATACTTGAAAATCCCGTTCTTGCATACAACTTTTTCCGAGTTGAAGATCAGGATGAGATTCATGATGGGAAGAATTTCAGATTATGTCCCCTCGACCAAGTGTTATTCTCCGACGTGGTTACAGTAGAACAATTTGACGTTGATTCAGAATTCTTGGAATATGTCAATACTATTCATTTCCAAGTTGACATTCAGAAACCTTTGTTTAAATGTATTGTCAGTGGGGACAAAATTGCCTTGGTTTTCAATCATGCATATGTTGACGGGAATAGTGGGACTTATTTCCATACAGATTTAGTACATCACTTGAATAAATTGGAGGAAAAGATTGAAATATTAGATATACTTGTTAATAAATCTGAATTAAACGGAATTCCAAAATCAGTGGAACAACTTACTAATCTTTTCAATCCTCCTTTATTATATACCTTGATATCAATGGTTAAACAATTTCTTGTTCCTAAATGGTTGACCAACTTGTGGTATAAATTCACATACCCAAATCTTTCCAAATATCGCTTATTTAGACATTTACCAATCCAACCAAATACCAAAGTTAAATATCGTATCATTAATATCCCAAATAGTGAATGTAAATCGATAATTAACTTTGCTAGAGAGAATGGAACAACATTCACTCCATATTTCACAGGATTATCATTTGTAAGTTTCCAAAATAAAATGGCACCATACCTTTCTAAAACAAAAGATATAGCCATGGATTGTACTGTGGTTATTGATGGTAGAAGATACTATCCTGAATTAGCCAAAGAATTAAAATTTCAAGGATGTGTAACTGCTTCTGATATTATTGTGGAACCTGTGACGAATCTTGGAGATACGGTACGATATATTAATAAAATATTAACTAACGACATTCAATCAAGATCTAGATTCCATTATGTTGGATTATTAAAATATGTTAATATTTTCAAATTATATAAACTGAAAATTGGAACTTTGGGACGTCCAGTATTTGAAGTGTCGAATTTAGGTAGAATTAATGAATCAGGTATTGATCAATTATGGTTTACTCAAGATAATGGATTTCTGTCAATGATTACTTTCTCAATAATTTCAACCCCTAAACAAGGTATGAATATTGTCATTGGATCACTTGAAGAATTAGAAGATATAAGAAATCCAGAAACAAATAATAAAATAATTGATGAGTTTACTACCGATTTGAAATCTTCATTAACTAGCTATATCCCTCTATAGTCTTGTGTAACATATATATAGAAATTGTATTAGAACCCACCAGTCATATCTCGTATCTTATCCACTTCTTCTTGCAACGCCTTTAAATCATCCAAGATATTCGAAGTACTATCATTGCTACCAGATTGATACATCCCACCTTGCGGCACTTTTGGAGGTA
This sequence comes from Spathaspora jeffriesii, assembly GCA_030705235.1. Classification (NCBI taxonomy): domain Eukaryota; kingdom Fungi; phylum Ascomycota; class Pichiomycetes; order Serinales; family Debaryomycetaceae; genus Spathaspora; species Spathaspora jeffriesii. The sequence continues at coordinate 31,964 of JAKTZF010000703.1, forward strand.
AGGGAGGTGGAATCAGAGCCAGGGCCAGCATACTTGCATTTCGTCTTCTTGAAGGTGGTGGTGGAGGTGGAACTCTCCCCAATGGAGATCTTGGTGGAACTGGAGGGGGGAATGAACTCATTCTAACATTATTATTACTAGGCATAGGTGAAGACTGGGATCTATGACGGAGAGGTGGAGGTACTGGAGGTAATAAATTATCTTGTCCAATTTGTGAATTCTGTAATGTATTCTCCATGGTATTTCCTGTCATTTGACTTGTAAACGATTGTAATGAAATCTTAGGAGAAGGCTCAGATGTCTCAGGATCATTATTAGTACCAGCACTAGGAGCAAATATTCTTGCCATATCGGCAGGTCCAGTTATATTGGGCAATATTGGAGATACATCATTTTGAGTTCGATTTAAATATTGTGCCATTTGTGTCGGTCCCGTCATATTAGGTTGAAGTAATTCTGGATCAGGAGATGGAGAAAACATTCGTGCCATTTGAGCTGGTCCTGTCATATTTGGACGAAGTAAATTCTCAGATGAATTTTGAAGATGAATAGATGATGGCACTCCTCCAATAGATACCGTATCTACAGAATGTAAATTTTGGAAATGATTAATTTGAGATTCCATATCTTTAAGAATTTCTCGTTCTTCTTCTTCCTCTTGTTGTTGCTGTTGTTTTTGTAATTGCAGAAGGGTAGGCAATTGACTCAGTTGTGGCTGCAGTTGTGGGACTCTTGGTTGACCTTTTATTCTGTTCAACAATTGATCCATAGGTAAAGAATAATCAATATCTTGAGGTTGTGGAGATTCACCTGGTGAATTAGCAAATGAATCATCATGAATATCAATTTGATCAGAAAATTTAACTGATTTCAATTTCTTAGACTTCCTCTTTTTAGGTTGTTCATCAGGTCTTTCTCCAGTAAGTAAGAATTGGGTAAAACTATCTATATCCAAAGGTTTATTTACATCTTGAACACTTCCATTACTATTAAGTTCAGAACCACCTTCTTCATTCAGTATACTGTCATTGCCATCATCATAATCGTCATCATTCTGTCTTTTCTTGGATAAAATAGAAGGTGGGGTAGGTACTGGAGCTTTAATAGTGATTAATTGTCGATTAGGTTCCTTACCTAATAATGTATGACTAATTACTCGTAACAATGCAAAAAACTCACCAATATTAATTGAATATAAAATCTTACTAAAGATTCGATTAACTTTTTCCTTTATTTCTTGAGATATCTTGAAATTATTTAAAAATGTATAAACATCATTCATAGTTATTGTTCGACTACTAGTTCGGGCTAGTATATCACTATACCAACGCATATATGTCTTTGATTCCTGTAATGTTAAATCCTGAGCAGTTAAACTTAAAGGTATATATGAATCTTGATCATTATCCGAAACCAATTCCGACATTGATTGATTCATAATACTATCATGTCGACTTCTACGATCAAGTACACTATCATAACTATCTCCATATGATCCATGAATAATCGCAGAAGTTGAAACATGACGGGAGTTTATATCGTCGACCGAGTTGTTGTTCCGATACGGTAATGAAGGTGGTTCTGGATATAAATGTGCTGAAGATGTATGTTGACGAGGAGGTACCGGAGGCGGAGGAATAAATCCGTTGCTGCTACTTGCTTGTTGAAAGCTAATCAGGGGTGTTGGCATTTGAGGAAGGGGATTTCTAATGTTGGGGTTGTTGTATGAGTCGGACAGATCAAAGCTGTTGTCCTTGTTTAGCCAACCAAATCCAGGTCCATTCATGGCTAAATCAGGGTGTGGTTGTAAAGAAGGAAACAAGGGTAGGTACCGGGATATATCTCTCAGTAATCGTATTTGATATGTTTAATGTAAGTTAGGTAAAGTATGACTGAATGTGGAAGAAAGTCGTGCACGAGACAATTACCAATTAAAATTGACTTTAACCTGAGCTTAGCGAATGGTTGTTTTAAAGTGTTTGTTCAGTCAGTGTCAAAAAGATTAGTCTATTTTTTCTGCGTGGTTGTCGTAGTGGAGATTTTTTTCCTTACACAGGGAGACGAAGCTATAGATATCCGCCTAATCTTTTTTCTTTTTCTTGATTCCTGGCTGTCAAACAAATACGTCATAATTAGTAAGCCGCGATTATTGCTCATGTGTCGGTAGTACAATAGGAGCAGTAAGATACAAGGAGAAATCTGTTCATATACAAGGCTGTAATACAAAAATTAATTACGTATTAATTAAAACAAAAACTATACGACATTTCTTTAGAAATAGATTACGGCAAAAAAAAAGAAAAATAGTCAACTAAAATTGCATAGCTTCTTGTATTGCTACTGTATCAACAATTCTCTTATTCCCAGTATTAGCAGCTGAAATAGCCTCATGTCCTGCCCAGTCTGTATCTTCATCCAAATCAAATGGTTTATCTTTACCTGATGGAGCAACACCGGAATTTGAAACATTTGATGTAGCCATTCTTTCAACTTCTTGAGCCGAGGGCATAAATATAACTCTTGTACCTGGAGATTTTGCCATATTTTGTAATGCTTCCAAATATCTAATTTGCATAGCAGGTTTCAGGGCCAAAATATCTGCAGCTTTTCTCATTAATTTTGCACTTTCAACTTCAGCCTTTGCATTAATAATTTTCCCCTCACCAATTCTTTTCGCTTCAGCTGCCATAGATAATGAAGATTGAACTTTATCAGGCAAGGTTAAATCCTTAATTAAAATAGATTCAATATTAACCCCCCAATCAAACGCTGTTTTGGAAATAATCAGCTCAATTGACTCAGCAATTTCTTCTCGCTTTTCCACAACATCTTGCAATGTTCTTCCTCCAATAACATCACGAAGGGTTGTTTGTGTCCGTTCCATAATGGCAGAATTAATATCAGCAATTGAATAAATCGCCTTTTGAGGATCAATAATGTTATAATAAACCACAGAGGTGATAATAACACTAACATTATCCTTGGTAAAACATTTCTGGGCCGGAATTTCTCGAATATTAATCTTGATTGAAACTTTAGTTAATTTCTCAGACCAAGTATTAACATAAGATAACCCTGGCTCGACAGTACGGGTTAATCTACCAAATGTTTGAACTAACCCAACTTGACCTTGATCAACTTCACGATAAGGATTTTCACACAAGAAACAAAACATCCCACATTTCCCAAACAATGTTCCCAATCCACTTATAAATCCTTGATATCCAGTCATGGGAGGAGAATCATACGTTCTGGCAAAATTCTTAACCACCATATCCGGTTTTACCATTGGTTGTTCCCTAATGGTGTGTTTGTAAGCGTCTGCATCGAACGAATCGTTTGTGTGTGTGGCGCTACTAGGTCTCTCATCCATGGCAGAAGTCATTCTTCGGTTACTAAAGTGTAAATAAATAAAGAAAAAATAAGAATAAACTTACAAGGGGGGAAATTTTTTCTTTTATATTTATAAGTCAGGGAAAATCAATTTAACAATTTCTTGGTAACAAGAATAATGGGGGCTGTATATGTTTTGAGTTTTTGTACTATTTTTTGATTACGAGGCTGAACTTTTTATTTTTTATGGCGGCAATAATTACATGCATGAGAAAAGGAAAATCAAGCTGTATGATAGAAAAAATAAAAAGAGATCAGAAAGAAACATTACTGTAAACGCGCGGGGTGATATTATCCAAATTACGTCATAGTTGTTTCTTTGTTAGAGAGATATAAGATTCTAGGTTGAAAAATAGCTGTCCAAGTGAACAGTGTTTTCATGTTGCTAAGGCTTCTTCTGATTGGTCTAACCAATCCCGTGGTAACTTGGAATAATCAGGTGTCATTCTCTTTAAGAAAAAAAATCCTTTTTGCGCCCCGTTTGTTCATGTTGGGACAATAAACGTACAAAAAATATTACGCAAACACACTAACCAAATCCGAAACGCGGAGATTAGAGTATCGCATAGCCCTGATTGAGGTATTAATTGTTCAGCTTTTATTAGTAATAATTTATTTTAAAAGAGATAATTACGTATTCTTTCGTAAACAAGATAAGTGACGAGAATACCAAGGGTCTACTATAAGAAATTTCTACAATAAGAGAATAACAACTTTACAACAGTAATTGAGCAATCTTGGCAACTAATTCGTCATCGCCCCCCAAACCACCTACCAAATCACCCAATAAATCACGAGGATCTTCTAATCCAATACTAACACGTAACAATTTTCTGCTAATATGAGCATCAGACATTGCTCTCCATTCAATCAAACTTTCTGCCCCACCTAAACTGGTAGCGTGGTAAAAGAACTTTAATTTAGAAGGTAATGTTTTAGCGGCTATTTCTGATTTCATTTCAATTGAAAAAACAGGAGATTGACCTCTTGGCATTTGCTCTTTAATATATGAATCAGATTGTAAAGATCCATGATGAACAATATCCAAATCAGGGAACTTACTTTTATTTTCATGTAAATATTTAACAATAAATTCTGCAGATTGAGATTGTCTCAAAATTCTTAATTCAAATGTTCTTAAACTTCTAACCAACAATGCACTTTCCAAATTACCAATATTTGTTCCTAATACTAATCTATCACTCAATAATTTCTTTTTAATTTCACTTGATTTAGTAAGTAAAATCCCAGCCAATAAATCACTATGACCACCAAAGAATTTCGTAGCAGAATGCATGACAATATCAGCCCCGAATTTAAAAGGATCCATTAATGGAGGAGGAGCAAACGTACCATCAATTGATAAAATTGCACCCCTGGCATGAGCTTTTTCGGCATATTTCTTGATATCAAAATTCACTCCATATGGATTAACTGGAGTTTCTAAATGAACCAAATCACCAGCATTGACTGATTTGTTAAATTCTTCATCAGAGGAATCAATATCAATTTGTTTCAATCCAAAATTACGTTGCCAAATATCAGCAATTCCTTGACATCCATGATATGCTTGACCAATAGCCAAAGTTTTAGGGTTGTATACCATCATTAAGGCATTGAATGCAGCTAAACCCGAGTTGTAAACTACGGCATGGCAACCAGTGATGGATTCGATGACTGTCTCGACTATAGCTGCATTAGGATGATTTTCACGAGAATAAATGTAGTTTTTGGATCCAGCTATTGTTCCTTCAAGATCAGCAACGGGAACGAGATCATCAGGATTCGAAGAATAACTGAAAGTAGTGGAGATATTGATAGGCGCAATGACATCAGTGACTCTTCTAATCGAGTCTGCAGCATGTATAGACTTGGTAGTGGTATGCATTTTAGCGAAAGAAATACGTTGAAGTTAAAGGGTCCTCGCCTTAATAGATAGTGAAGAAAAAAAATTATATAACGAAGATCCACCCCCGGTTCCGCAATTCGGAAAAAGGATTTTCCGTCGCCACCGTTGCGAGAACTAATTTACTGCGAAAAACCCTTACCATAAAAGAACATTAATTAAATACAATATGTAAATAGAAAAACTATATTTATATTTTGGTGGCATGTTCACTTGGTTTCATTCTCCTTCCTAATCTCGTTAGTAAATATGCAGTACATCCAAGGAATCTAAACAATGCCATAAACGCCACAGTCCATAATATAACCGTAAGGAATACTCTTGATCTAAATGTCTTTGTAGTTTGTAAATTTTCAACTTTTTCAAATTGATCAACCCCACCAGTTTGTAATACCAAAGCTACAATTACAAAATTTGAAATCATCCAAATCAAAACCGTCATTGATCTAACATATGCATAATAATCTTCATTACTTGTTTCAGCGGGTTTATCATTCTTAGGAGCAGGATCTCTAATTTTTTCTAATTGATTAAGATATGATTGATTAATTTCCTCCTTAAGAATAGGCACACTAACATCAAAAGTACCATCTTCTCTTAATTTAGCTTCACCCAAACTTGCTCCTCCAGTATCACCTTTAGTACCCCAGGAAACATCATCTATATTACAAAAGGCATAAATATTAAGCACATTGATATATGATGGTGATAATAGGATATATTGTAGGAATGAAGTAAACATATGCCATGGTTCAAAATATAAGAATGATGCTAGGAAATATAATGCATATGTTGAAGAAGTTGCCACGACTAAATTTCTAAATTCGGCATTTCGAAAGAATAAACCCACCGTGATTTGTTCTCCTGATTTATAAAGCTCTTCAACTGCATTAACTGCCATAAATATAGCGGCAAAAATCATATATGCCATAAGTATAGCAAAAAATACCACAATAACAATATAAAATTTTTCTGTTCCCTTGGGTTTATTACCAAAACTTAATACAAATGTTGTCACGATTGATAATAAATAAAGCCATAGGAATATTACTGAAAGGACATTACCAGGAGAAAAATTCAAAGCAGGATCACCTAATGAAGTAGTTAATATTCTGAATACTAGGAAATATGCCCCAATTGAAAACCATGAAACAACAAGATTAATAAATTGATAAAAAAATTCAATATGAAGCATAAATTTTCTTGTGAATGAATGGGAACTTTTCCAAACTTTAGCAAAATGTACCAAACCATAAATTGCTGCGAAAAATGACCCATTTAACCATCTTCTACGTTGTAAAATAAATTCTGCTAATTTTTCAGGAACATCAGTTTCAGCCGAAGCAGATTTACAATATCTTAATACCCAATTACACCCTCGTTTAGCCACCAATTCAAAACATAAAATACGATCTTCAGCTAAATACATATTCGAGGTGAAAATACCTGCTTCTTCCTTCATCATGGCTCGTTTCATTTCATATTCATCATCATTAGGATCTAAATCTCCACTACTATGTAAGAATTCACCCTTGAAATATTTTTCCAATGGTCCAACTCCATTAATATCATTTTGTAAGGCAACATATCTATAGGCACTAAAAGCACCTGGTAAAACTGAAATAAATCCAAATACTGATTCTGTTGGTTTATCTAAAATATTTGAAATTTTATATTCAAAATTTTGACCATAAACAATTGGATTTGTTATCATTTGTCTCTTTTTCAATGAGGCAGTAATTTCACCACATGCACCAGCAACTCGATGATCACGATCAAATTCTTTCCATAATTTATAAAGTGATTTACCTGAAGGTTGAGTACCACAATCTAATAACACGACAATTTTGGGGTCTAATACTTGACCAATAGCTTGAAAACACCATCTATGAGAATTAATCTTCTTAGCATTTGTTTCTTTTAAACAAAATAACATTTGTACAGGCACAATTTTTTCAGTAGTTAATTTAACTGTTTCATCATCAACTGAAGAAATACCAACTCTGGTAGTATATTCATAAATATGAGCTTGGACCTTTTTATCATCAACCATACTTTTAGCTAACCCTTCTTGATAAACACCAAGACCTGCTAAAAGTGCTTGAGCACGTTCATTGATTTTGGTACGACCATCACTTACAATACAAACCACAACTTTTTTCCAAGAATCTTTACCCCAAACTGAAGATCGAGTTTTTGATTCTAAATATTTAATATTTTTAAACACACCTTTAAGTGTACGTCCTAATAATACATCATCTTCATTATACATGGTAATTACAATCATTAATTCTGTTTGTCTAGGAATTGGATAATGTACTGGACGTAAAATATATGCATCACGATAAAAATTAGAAGGTCCACAAGTTACTGCGGTATATCTCATAAAGGCAAATTCACGAGATAAACCTCCATCTTTTTCACTTGGTCTAAAATCAGGGAATTTGGATAATAATTCTCCAGCAACAGGACAATCCAAGACCAAATGACCATTTATACCACTTGCCTTGATTTGTTTTTTCGATCTCACTTCAACTTGTTCAGGGGGTTGTTCGAAAGGAGGAGGTGGTGCTTCGTCATCCCCGAATGGAGTCTGAGGTTCATCTTCGTCTTCGTCATCTCTTTCTAGGATAGTGCGTTCCAGTCCCAAATATTCTTGAGACATGGCAGCGTCATCGACATAACTTACAGTAGCTAAATCATAATGATCACCTTCAAATCGATTATATTGTATATTTTGGTCAAATTCACGCTCTTCATCATCATATACATTAGGAACAAATGCTTGATTATACGCGTTATGATATCCTCCTCCTTGATATTCCATTTCATAATTTTCGTGGAAGGGGTTTTCTGGAGTGGCGGATAAAGAACCTTGCATTCTACCAGGAGCAGTAGTATCAAATATAGGACGATTATAGTAGTCATCGACTATAGAATGGGACAGGACATTGGTGTTCGCATATGTAGGTGGTGGAACAGGAGGTTGGAAATTGAGGGAAGTTTGTGAGTCATTATAAGAACGAGAATGACCATGGGGGTCTTCATGGGGGTGCGATTCAAAATAATTGGCTCCTGTTAAGGGAGAATTTTGATCTAAATATTCTGAGGACTCGTCATCCAGATGTTGGGGATAATTGTGATAGTTAGGTCGGAGGTGGTCCTGATTGTTATAACTCATCTTTTGAATGGCTTAACTGAGTAGGGAGAAATCAGAAAGAAACAAACTGAAAGGAAATAAACTAGAGAATTGAAAGGATCAGATTTGGCAACGTATTTAAAGTCTGTTACAGAAGAGTTTGAAAGAGACAGCCCCAAAAATAGGCATAAAAAAATAAATTATGTAAAACACGATTTGTGTGGGATTGATTTCTTTTTTTTTTTAATTATTTCTAAATATAGTAAAAATAAGCTCTTTGTGATCATAAATCAAATGACGTTCAAACGCGGCGCAATAAAATATAAAGGCTAATACTGATACAAATAAACTTTTATATATTCGAATTTGAATGTAAATACAAATATCAACTTGCGAGTGTACCATTGGTTCAAGTATTACGATTTACTATAGGATTTTTGTTAAAAGGTTTACTGAATGAAAAAATATACTCTCCACAAGTTGCCATGGCAATGAAAATTTCACCATGCCGTATTTGAATTATTTGCTTTCCCTTCTCCTCCTCAGTCTTCGGATCTTTAGTCACCCCCTGAAAGTATTAGTTCTTACAAAATGAAATTATATAACAGACCAAATAGCTGTCCTTTAATCTACGATACGATGAATTTCTATACCAAGCAATTTGTAGCATAGCCTTGATGGTATTTTTTTGCTAAAGAACTCCCTGCGTCGTCTATGTTGTGAAAATGAAAGGAAATAAACACTTTTCTCCTTATCACACACACTGGTGCAAGGGCGGCTTTATTTTTAATTATTTCCCTTATTCTTGCTGTTTCTTATCACCTGTAACCATGTATGAAGATTGTACGAGATTTATTATTACTTGTGGTATTTTTTTTTTTACTGGTAAATTTTTTTTTTTACTTGTGGTATAAGCTATTAGATAAAGGCACATGTAAGAAAAGGAACTGTTTGACTGCATATAACCCCTGAAAAATTAATTATTTTCGCGTTAGTACTTCGCGACTCGTCTAAATCATATTTTAGCAAGGAGTGTTTTGATTGTAACAAAGCCACTTTACAATAACAAAACGTGGTTATCTCGGTTGGATGCACATAATAATGTCACATTTTTCTATTTCGGGTAGTTTAATTAATAGCATAAACAGATATAGCAAATTTCAAACATGGACAAAACTGTACAATTTTTTTTAATTTCTCCAATCTATTAGAAAATCAAGTTCAAGGTTATTGACGTTAAGTAGTCCTTTTCTAAGTAAGTATTACCTGGTAATTACAGGGCTTTAGTCCCATTTTGTGTTCCTTGTCGCAAATGGTTAATAAATAGAAATAAATGTATTTCTTTCTATTTTTGCACCTTAAAGTGAACAGAACAGTACCAAAGAGCATGAACAGGCAAATAAGAGATGTTATAAACGGAGATCATTCACACAGTTCCGGCAGTTGGATTTTTGCCTTGGATCATTAATATTATTTTTCTACCTGATTCGGCTAGGAAAACGGATGTCAAAACGGATATGCGGTTGAAACGGTACGGTTGCGTGACAATATAAAAGAAATTGTTTTAATAAACTAGGTGCATTTTACGATCACATTCTCAGGGTGACCCAAGAACAAATCTTACAAATACTGAGACGGAAAACATTATGCGACGATTGGGCATAATTTGACACTATTATGCATAAACATGTTTCGTTAATTCGATTCTAGTACGTTATTGCTTTTGAAAATCTTAAATAATTGAATCGTATTAATATAGGGTCAATGCAGATTATTTGAATTCTTTATAGCTCTCATCAAACCAATTTTCAAATATGACAATTTCAACAATGACTTATGACAAGATATCTCGATTCTTGCTCAAGAGAATATTCGAAGACTTAGACAAAGGTTTATTCAATCAGATTAATTTAACTCCAATAAGCAACTGTCAAATTAGTCATTTTTATCATTCAATTCCTGAAAAATATATTATTAATCCTCCTACATCCCAATTTAAAAATCAAATATTCATATACAATAGATTCTTCCACTTGATTGAAAATCTTCAATTAACTGAGCTCAACTACGAGTATGTCATCTATTTCTTTGAATATCAATATTTGATTTTAAAACAACCAGATGCCGAATCATTAACCAGGTTGAATATCTTGGATATGATTTATTATTTTACTGAACAAACTCCTCCTGGAAGACTTTTATTATGTGAGATGAAAACAATTTTAATTCATATGTATGGACAAGAGAGATTTATTGATGAAATTATGTCTTTTATGTACATATATCCATTAATTACAAAGAATTCTATGGATATCTCTTTGGCCATGGGATATGCCTTTGAAAAATTCAAGTATCCTATGATCGACAATATGATTGAATCTCTGGGGGTAAAAGACCCACAAACAATGCATGATTTCATGTTATTCCATTTCCATCAATGTTTGAAAGAACATAATGGAAAATGGCCAAATGTTCTTGACGTAGTCAAGAAATTTATTAATAGATTTGGAGAGCTTCCTGAAGATATCGAAGAGCAAACAATGATTGATACATTGGATCAGATTTCATTACTTAGACTTGGAACTGGTGATGTTATTGCTCAATTTAAAAAAAGTTCAAAAGAATTTAAACAAAGATTAGGGAAATACCTTGACCCAATTTACCACCATTATCCTAGCCACCACCATGATGATCAAACTTATTATCACTTTCAAGGGTATCATGAGTTGACCACTTAAATTATGTGTGCAGAATGTATATAGAGGTTATGATTAAGTAGTAATATCTAATAATTTGCAATGATTTTGACCTGAGCCAATGTGAAGTTTTTGGACATATAGATATTCTTTAACTGCGACAACTGGAGGTGAAAATTACCCTAACAGGCTCACTTTCACAGGGTTTTTCTTTTTCTAAAACAAGGCAACAAATTGTGTCTATTTATGCAACCGTGAATGCAAGCATATTCACCAATCTGCAAATATAAAACAACACCTTGCCATTATATAAACTATCCAATCTGGAACAGAAGTGTAAATGGCTTAATTTGAGAGTATGGATTACATTCATGTGCATACGATGACTCATGCGTATGCCCGAAACGTTTCAACGGATGATCTTTCGTAAAAGACAAGAAAAAGAGACAATTCTTACAAATACCCTCGTAAGAGTAAATCACTAACTACAAAGGGCCGTATTTAGTTTTGTTTTATAGATCAAACCCTGTAAATTGCTTGGTAAATTGTACTGATTTACAAAGCAAAAGATTGTAGGATTAGCCAAGAAATCGGCAGCACCTGTAAAGACATAGAAAAGAATTTCATTGAAACTCGTACATTACAGAAATAAATATATACATTTATATTATGTAGAAATCAACAGAATGATAACCTTGCAATATTGGAAAAACTTTCAGCCTTGTTTGCCTGTAACTATCTTGTCCATAGTGTTGTGTTTCCCATGGAATAAATTGAAAAAAGAATCATGTATTATAAATAAAAGAAGTTCAATCTGGTACTACAAAAATAAATTCAGAGTTGAACAAGCGGCACCACTATGAATTTGTCTTTATTTTAAAAACATTATTTAGACACCTACAGTATTTCAAAGTTTGGAGATGTTTCTGGAAATATGTTATGGAAAGTTTGGTAAATATTTAACGAAAATTAGTTCATTCTTTTTCCATTGCAATTCGTATAAATCCATAGTTTTTCAACTCATTCTACCTCAATTACTGAATGAGAGAGTACAGAAATATTATAATTGCCAATGTAAGTTACCAAACCATCCATTTAAGCAGTTGTTTTACGGGGAAGGTCCTCACAATCGGTTGACTACTGAGAAAAGTTTGACGGAAATCTAAGGCAACTTGTCCGAGCGGTTAAGGAGAAAGACTTGAAATCTTTTGGGCTTTGCCCGCGCAGGTTCGAGTCCTGCAGTTGTCGTTATTTTTTTCAAAATGATGTTTATGGATATTGAAGAAGCGATATAGTCGAAATTTGCTTGTTGTTTTGGATAATCTTGGAGTGTTACCATAATCTTGTTTCTTTTTTTTTTGTTTTTTGCAGCCGAAAAATAATAGTAGTTTATTAGTAGAGAATAGATTAGTGCGACCTAGGAAGAATTATCAACAAAGATGAACCTCTCGCGTGCTGTCTATCACTTCTTACAAAACACACCTAGAAACTTAAGGTTTTCAAAAAAAATATGAATTGTAAATCTATAAACTATATACCTATTGAAACAAAGTACCTTCAAGTTGTGCAGTATATCTTAAACCTTTAATTGGATTTTCTTCAAAGATCTTATCAATAGCTGCTAAATCTTCATCTGACAATTCAATAAAACTAGAAAAATTAGATGTAACTCTTGCCTTAGTGGATCCACTTGGGATAGGTAAGATATGAGTGACTTTTGAAATACCTCTAAAGTTTTCTTCTCCTGATACTTTCAAGATCCAAGAAAGGGCCAATGATTCCAAAGTGGTTTGTTTAACATCATGGGCATAAGCATATAATTTTTTAAGAGCAATCATATTATGTTTGAAATTGTCAGGTTGAAATTTATCCAAATGACGTCTGAAATCTCCTTCGGGAATTTCATCAAGGAAAGTATCAGCATGTTCAACACAATAATCGGTTAAAATACCACGACAAAGTGGAGAATAAGCAATCAAGGGGATTTGATGTTCAGATAATTCTTTCAAAATCCCTGTGGAAATAACTTCTTGGGAAAATAAATTCAATTCTAATTCAACACAAGAAATAGGGAAAACAGCAACGGCTTTTCTAATCGATTCAATCCCAACTTCAGAAAGAGAAATACCATCAATAGTTCCATTCTTAACATATTCAGCAATGTAACCTACAGTTTCTTCATAAGGAACACGTTGATCAACTCTAGCAATTTCGAAAATGATCTTAGGACGATTTTCTTTAGGGAAATAAGAAACAATATTTTCAATTGATCTTTTAATACTTTCTTTACTACCATCAGCATGTAAATCAGGACCTACAGCACCTTTAATAGAAACAATCAATTCTTTATTATCATCATTAGATTCTAAGAATTGTTTGAAAAGTTTTAAATTAGCATCATCTGGACCATAGAATTCACCACCATTAAGTAATTTGGTACCGAATTCTTTGTGAGAAGTAACAAATTTTAAAGTTTCAACAGATTGTTCTGTTGGAGGTGGAACAGGTTTCCAAGTCATGGACATGGTACCAAAACCAAATCTACCTGGGATAGGAACAGCAGTGTGAGTCATTGTAATGTTATGTGGATGAATTGAGTTGTTTAAAGAAAATAATCAACAATAATTGAAGGTATAACTAATCCCTTTTATACTTTTTCAGATGCTGATAGTGCGATGGTACCTGAAATCCACAGCAAGCCATTACGGTCTTTGTATTATTTTTCAATTCCGTGCCGCCATCCGCCATCTGCCACTTGAGATACCGCACTTTCCTATTTGGGAATGTAAACCGACGGTAACATCCTTACCGCAATAATTAACTAGATGTATTTAGGCCGAGCAAAATTTCATCTTTAGTGTAGACTCACTAGCCGAAAGTATCTTGTGGGGATGTTCTATTGACGTTTCCTTCGGAAATTACTATAAATGTTCTATTAAATTACAATAAATGTTCTATTAAGTACTATCTTCGGGGATAATAGAACAGATTCCCTATTTAGGAAACTACTTGGAAAGTTCGGCCGGTCTGATACGGAAGTACATGTATATTAAATGTTTAAATGAAAGAGATTTTGAGGTATACTATTTACAAATATCTAAAAACAAAAGACATTTTCACTTTCCCATCCTAATTCTTGAGTGATTTCTTTTAAAGATTCCTTCATTTCCGGAGGTCCACAAATGAATATCTTATTTCCTTCAATAATTTTAGGTAATTGTTTTTCCAACATTTCCTTAGTAACGTATCCAGATCCACCAGTCCAACTCTCAGTAGGATTAGTCACAGTATAATAAACTTCAAAATCAGGATATTTGCTTGCAATTTCATCAATTTCATTTTTCAACAAGATATCCTTTTCAGTTTCATTACCGAAAATTAATTTAATCTTAGTATGATCTTCAGGATTAGTAATAATTCTTGTGATTACTTGTAAAATTGGAGTAATCCCAGTTCCACCAGCAATCAATACCAACTCACGAGCCATATTTGGTTGATATTTAAGTTTACCAAATGGACCTCTAAATTTAACAGTTTGTCCTTCATTAACTTGAGCCAATCTTCTAGTAACCACCCCCTGTTGATAATGTTTGACCAAAATATCAAAGAATCCAGAATCAAATTGATTAGAAATTGGAGAATAATATCTAATTTCATCCTTACCATCAATATTAAAACAACAAGCCACATGATGCCCAGTAGGTATATCCAACACTTCATCGTCTCTTCTTAATTTAAACCGATAGATCGATGTCATAGGAGCAATAATTGTTTTGTCAAGTAATTCAAAATCTTGCCATACTGTCTTGTCTAAAGAAGATCTATTCTTGTAAGCTTCGTAATATTTAACACTACAAACAATTACAATAAATGCAATACTATATGGCATATATTCCCAGCTGAAGATCCATGTACCAAACAAAATTAACCCTATAGGGATATATATCGAATGGACAGGATTCTTAAACAATTCTCTCTTATCTTCCATGTTGTTTTATAGTTGACTCTTGTACTGAAAAAGACTTGACAATTTGTCAGATGGTTCAAATATCCGAAGGGGAAGAAAAAAGAAAGAAAACAATTCAACGGTTTCGGCTCGGTCAAAAGTACACGACCTTTTTTTGAGTTATTTTCAACCATTTATATAGCCGGTTATAATTATATAATCAAATATATATATATCATGCTATATAAATCAACAACTATAAAGAATATCTATTTTGTATAGATATAGAACCAACCACATAATAAAAAACTAAACATTAGAGAAGGGGGGTATAAACATTAAAGGAAGGAAGAAATTAGCCATAAGAGTTAAGCAAAACTTAATATTCTTCTTCTTCTTCTGGGAAAGAATCAGTTCCCACTTCAATATAATCTCTTTCTAAAGCAGCCAAATCTTCTCTAGCTTCGGTGAATTCACCTTCTTCCATACCTTCACCAACATACCAATGAACAAAAGCTCTTTTAGAATACATCAAATCGAATTTCTTATCAATTCTTCTCCAAGCTTCAGCAATGGCAGTAGTATTGGATAACATACAAACAGCTCTAGAAGCAGCTGCTAATTCAGAACCAGAAGTTGCAGTAGGTGGTTGATAACAAATACCAATCTTGAAACCAGTTGGACACCAATCAACTAATTGAACAGTCTTTTTAGCTTTAACTTGGGCAACAGCATTTTGAACATCTCTAGTAACAACATCCCCACGATATAATAAACAAGTAGCCATATATTTACCAGCCTTTGGATCACATTTAACTAATTGATTTCCTGGTTCAAAACAAGATTGAGTAATTTCAGACACGGAATTAGCTTCATGAGTAGCTCTACTTTTGGAGAAAACTGGAGCATAAGAAACTAATGGGAAATGAATTCTTGGATATGGAACTAAATTAGTTTGGAATTCATTTAAATCAACATTTAATGACCCATCAAATCTTAAAGATGCAGTAACTGATGAAACAACTTGAGCAATCAAATTATTTAATGAACTAAAATTTGGACGAGAAATATCTAAATTTCTTCTACACATATCATAAATTGCTTCATTATCAACCATGAATGTACAATCAGCATGTTCTAAAGTGGTATGGGTAGTTAAAACAGTATTATATGGTTCAACAACTGAAGTTGACACTTGAGGAGCAGGATAAACGGCAAATTCTAATTTTGATTTCTTACCATAATCAATAGATAATTGTTCTAATAAAAGACTTCCTAAACCAGAACCAGTACCACCACCTAAGGAATGAGTAAATAAGAACCCTTGTAAACCATCACATTGATCAGCCATTCTTCTAACTCTATCAAGAACATCATCTAAAATTTCTCTACCAACAGTATAATGACCTCTGGCATAATTATTGGCAGCATCTTCTTTACCAGCAATTAATTGTTCAGGATGAAATAAATCCTTATAGATACCAGTACGAACTTCATCAATGACATTTGGTTCTAAATCAACATATAATGCACGGGGAACATATTTCCCTGATCCAGTTTCACTGAAAAAAGTTGAGAATCCTTCTTCACCTCCTTTTGGTCTAGTTAATCCTTCTTGTAAATAACCATCGGGTCTGATTCCATGTTCTTGAGAGTATAATTCCCAACATGCGTTACCGATTTGACAACCTGCTTGACCGACTATAGAAATTGATTAGTAAAATTGTTGATTGTTTTGATTTGTTTTTCTTTGTCGCTGATTGACGACGACGTGTCAGAGGTATTTGATCCAGCAACTAGAAGTCAGTCTGAATCATTCAAAATCAGCCTAGTGAAAAACTCCAGTAGTGTCATACATACCGTTGATACTGATAACTTCTCTCATTATAAGCAATCTAGTTTAAATCTCTTATATTAAAATATAACAGTAAAAGAAAGAAAGAGACAAAATTTATTTGTGTTTTTTTTGTCTCACACATTTTTCCCTTTGCCTTATTTGGGTTTGTTTACATTTTGTTTCATCCAAGTTATATGCAGGAGATAAATTAGATTCGTGTAAAACCTAGACTACTATAATAGGTAAAGGGAGAAAGAAAAGAATGCTATAAGCAGGGGGGATGAATTATTTGCAACCAAAAACTAAACAATGAAATTTACACATATCAAATATAACTGCTTCCTTGACTGAAGTACATATTTTTTACTCCAATGTTTGTTAAGTTGGAGAGACGCGTTTAGTATAGTTTGTTATGTGCAAATGTTATCTTTGACTTAATTATACAACATGTTATACATAGTGTTCATCAGAACGTCTTTATGTTACTATAGTTTGAAATTTGCTTCAATCGTTTCAATTCATACTGAAGAAATTGTTTATGAGCTTGTAAAAACTCAACACTGTCCAGGCTATCTTCAGCTTGAATTTGTTTACGTGATATTAAACGTACAAACCATTTCTTGAATTTAACTCGCTTACATTTCTGCTTTATTGTTTTACTCTCATGTAGTATATATTTTGGTATGTATTCACCAGGCTCACCATAATTCTTATTCCCAGCAACCACCGAATCAACAACTGATGTAGTATCTTTTGTTTGTTCCAGCTCCCATTGTCTGATTTGATTAACTTTAATCTGATATTTTTCCAATTGTTGTAACCGTAATCGCTTCCGTTCTTCATTCATAATATAGATTGAGTCTGGATCATTAATTAGAAAACCATAGCTCATATCACGCAAATACCTATCATAGTCTAACTGAAGTTGGAAATATGTAGGATGAGCAGTATTGTTTCTCATATCATGGCCCAAAAGCACTAGTGGTGGCCAATACCTTGAGTTTTGATTTTCAGGTTATAATTGAAACTTGAGATATTTTTTGACGTAGTATACAGCCTGGTGATTTTCTGATACGCTTGTTCAAAAAAGGAAACAACAATCTAAGACAACAAGGCAGTAACATTGATTGTAAACGTCCCGCGCTAGAGAATTAAACCCGCTTGTAAACCTTAATATCTGTCTTCTGTTGCTCGCTTCTTTTAACCAGAATTTTGAACTACGATAAAAGATATGATCTACACATATTCCGATTAATTATATTTTATATTATATTATACTATACAACTTAATACACCTAATTCTTAATAGCATACTTTCTTCTAAACTTATCATCAATTTCTTGTAAATAATAAGTACCTTGAGCCAAGTTTTCAATTGAACCAGTTGGAACAAACGATTTTTGTAAATGAGCAGCTTCTCTTAATTCAATTGCCCCAAGGAATTTTTCAGGAGATTCGATTTTTCTACCTTGACCTAATTTATAATCAAAATCTAATACTTTGGTGATTTTAGAAATATCTCCAACAACTCTAACTGATAATAAAGTTGCCGCTAATCCTGAACCATATGAGAAAACACCAATTCTTTTATCTTGAACATTTTCAGATCCAACATAATATAATAAAGAAGCTAAAGAAACCCAAGCTGAGGCAGTATACATATTACCCGTGTTTGTAGGGACTTGTAAAGCTGGTTGAACTCTAGTTTTAGTTTCTTCTTTGGCCAAGGCAACAAAAGTCTTTTCCCAAGTTTTATCAGTTAATGATTGTTCATAAGTTAAGGCATCAATAGTGGCTCTAGTTTCTTGAGGAATTAATGATTCAAATTTTTCAGGGTTTGATAAATAATCATTATATAATAATCTGGCATAAGATTTAGTAACCAATTTACAAGTTGGAACATGGAAAGCATTATAATCAAAATGATCGAAAACACCAACAGTTTTACCAGAATCCTTGGTGTATTTCTTGGAATAATTTCTATAACATTGATCAACTGCCTTGACATAACAAGCCAAGGAGAAATGTCCATCAACAACTGGGTATTCACTAGTGAAATCTGGTTTATAGAAATCATAAGCATGTTCCATAAATGAACCTCTAATTGGATCGAAAACAATAGGAGCATCAGGACCAATTAATAAAGCAATAGCACCACATCCACCAGTTGGTCTGGCGGCACCTTTATCATAAATGGCGATATCTCCGGCCACAACAATAGCATCTCTTCCATCCCAAGAAGAAGATTCAAGCCAATTAATAGCATTAATAATGGCGGAAGTACCTCCATAACAAGCATTAACAGTATCAATACCTTCAATATCATTATTACCTGGGAATAATTGCATCAACACCGATTTAACGGATTTTGATTTATCCAATAAAGTTTCAGTACCAACTTCCAATCTACCAATTTGATCAGTATCGATGTTATAGTTTGAAATTAATTGACTTAAAACTGTCAAGGAAATAGAATAAATATCTTCTCTGTCATTAACAAAAGCCATATTGGTTTGTCCTAACCCAATAGTATATTTACCAGCAGGAATATTATCAAATTTTTCTAAATCAGTTTGATTAACTGCTTGACCTGGAATATAGACTTCAATAGCCTTGATACCAATTTTTTGTTGTGTCATTTTGATGGCGAAGTAATATGAATTAATTTAGCAATAAAAGAGAGAGTACTAAGTAATAACAAAAAGAAGAAAGAAAGAAAGATGAAAAATTGTTGCCAAATTTTAATCCGCTTTTGTATTTGTTCAAATTCGCTTGGTTGTAACAAAAAAAAACTGTTTGTGGTTGCTTAAACGACCAATTTCCCAACATGGTCGTTTAAATCGTCTCAAACCCAAAAAAAGAAAAAAAAAATTAAAAAAGAAAAAGAAATGTTGTACGCGTTTCAAGGGAAGGTTTTGTGCAGGACAGTGCTTATCCGAGATTTCTAATTAAGCAAGATGTGTTAGTAGTAAGATATGCACGGAGCCGAAGTCGTTGTTGATATTTAAACTCTTCGCTGCTGTTGTTTGTATTTGCTTGACAATCATATAAGATATGCAAAGAACACACCACAGTTAGTATCCAAATACCCTGGATTGATTGGTTTAATTGTTCTCTCGTATAAGATAAAGACATATTTGGTTGCAGCGGGGCCATGGGAGGGGATGTGCCATCAAGTAACGTTCAAGAATTAACGAGGTTTCATCCGTACTAGGAACGGGTGAAACCGTTACAGTATGGAGATTGACGAGAAAAAAACAACCAAGAAACTTTTGTAAGCGGAGCAGGTGGATGAGAGGCTGAAGATTGCAGATAAGGCAACCGTTGTTTGTAAGATCGTAAGCCAGATATAACTGAGAAGTTTTAGGCGACACGGTGAACTCAAGTTTTGTCCGAGGTTGCAAGCGTCCAATAATATGTTGTTAATTCCATCATGGCAAGTCAGAACCGATATGAATACTCTGTTTTTACCAGTGCAATAGAATGAAATAAGATCTGAATGGAACAGAAATGTATCATTTTCCTCAATTCCACAAAGAATACAACCATTCTCCAACTTCACTTGCGTCTATTTACACGAATTCACCCCTGAAGTTAATTATAAATGAAAAAGAAATACTGAAGTAAATTATAAAAAAGAAATACAACATAGAAAAAGTTAATCCAAATATGGGACATTTCTTTCCCTTTTTAAAATGGTAGGGTTTCCTGCAGGTAAAACAAAATTAATTGAATAAATATTTCCATAGCTTCTACTAACTGTTTTCGATTTACATAATAACTATTTAAAACTCGACCCATTCATTGTGGCTATATATTAGCACATCCCCTTTGAAAATTGCACCAGTGCGAAATGAGGGAAGATTTCCGTTTTTTGTACACTAAACAATAAAACGTTCCAATCACAGAACCTCGGAAATGACGCCGATATTCTCGTGATTTGAAAAAAAGCCATACAAATTTCAGATATGTATTAATAAGCCAATCCTTTAATATTGATAGGACTTTCTTTAGCTCAACACTAGCAAGATGTCAATTCCTGAACTGATTCAGCCCTTTGCTACCCAAAAACTTTTCCATTCTACTTGGGCAGGTACATTTTTTTGTAAACCTCAAGCATATTTTCAACCCCGAAACCTTGAAGAAATTAAAGAATTAATTAATCAAGCTAGACTTAATGGCAAAACCATTATGACGGTAGGGTCGGGCCATTCTCCCAGTGATTTGACCATGACAAATGAATGGCTTTGTAATTTAGATAATTTCGATCAAGTTATTAAACAGGAAGAATTCTATGGTGCTTCTACAACAAATCCTAATGAGAAAGAAGTTAAATTTGTTGATTTAACTGTGGAAGCTGGATGTAGGGTTTTCCAATTGAATGAATATTTAAAAGGTCATAATTTGGCTATTCAAAATTTAGGTTCTATAAGTGAACAATCAATTGCTGGGTTGATATCTACTGGTACTCATGGATCAACTCAATATCATGGACTTGTATCACAACAAGTAGTATCCGTAACATTCTTAAACTCAGCCGGTGAATCAATCACATGTTCATCAGTTGAGAAACCTGAAGTTTTCCGTGCAATTCTATTATCCTTGGGTAAAATTGGGATAATTACACATGTAACCCTTCGTACTTGTCCTAAATATACCATCAAATCTAAACAAGAAATTATTAAATTTGATACTCTTTTACAACATTGGGATACAATTTGGTTGGATTCGGAATTTATTAGAATTTGGTGGTTCCCTTATTCAGAAACTTGTGTATTATGGCGGGCCCTGAAATCAGATGATCCCTTAAGTGATCCTCGTCCTTCTTGGTATGGTACTAAATTTGGACGTTTTTTCTATGAATCGTTATTATGGATTTCGGTTCATATTGCTCCTTGGTTTACTCCAATTGTAGAAAAATTTGTATTTAAACAACAATATGGTAATGTTGAAACTTTAGGTAAGGGAGATATAGCTGTGCAGAATTCCGTGGAAGGATTGAATATGGATTGTTTATTTAGTCAATTTGTTAATGAATGGTCTGCACCCTTAACTGAAGGACCTCAAGTTTTACAAGAATTGAGACTGGTTATTGAAAATGCGAAAAAGAACAATGAATTTTATGTCCATGCTCCAATTGAAGTTAGATGTTCCAATGTTACTAATTCAAATGAACCATTCATAGATGAAGAAACTGGTGAACCTTCACTTTATCCACCTAAATCTTGGTTAGCTAATCGCGATAGATTAAGTGCTGGACCAATTCCAGGAAATAATTTCCGACCATATTTAGATAATTCTCCGAAATTACCATATCGTGGCAATGGTTCCCCCGTGACAAATGAACAATTGACGTTATTTATTAATGCAACAATGTATAGACCTTTCAAGACCAATGTGGAAACCCATACTTGGTTTCAATTATTCGAGAATATTATGATGAAAGCTGGTGGTAAACCTCATTGGGCCAAGAATTTTATTGGTGTTGATGACAAGGAAGATAAGTCCGAGGATTTGCAACAACAATTGGAATTTGGAGGAAAGAAGTTTTATTCGATGATTGGATTTAATCCAGTTATGAAGGATTGGTTTGGAGAAGATTTAATCCAGTTTAACCAAGTAAGAAAACAAACTGATCCCGAGGGAGTGTTTTTAAGTGGTAAGATATGGGCGAAAAGAAATGGTATATTATTAGACGATGTTTAAAACTAGACAATGGTTAATCTATTTAAAAGGTGCTTTCAAGGGATCAATGACTGTACCTTGTTTAACAATAACTCTAGGCATGGTTAATTTCTGATGGGTTTCTCTTGAAGTCCATTGTTGTCCCACAGGCATTCTTAATGATCTTTCATACTGCTCACGTGATTCAAACGGATATGGAACTTCACTTGATTGATATTTCAAATTCTTTTTATTAACTCGTTCATTAATAATTACATTTTTTAAATTCTTATCCTTACGTTTATCCTTTTGTACTATACCATCAACTTTACGAACAATTTTTCTTTTCTTTGATTTTTTAGAATTACCACCAGCCCAATCACCCCAACCAGGCATTGACAAATCTTCCTCATAATCATCTTCATCTTGAATAACCCGTTTCTTTTCAGCTTCAAATTCAGAAACAACATCATCTCCAGCAAATGCTTGTTTGATTAAATCCTTTTGAGTGAACATTTGTGGAACAGCTTCAGCTTCTTCTTGTTCGTCTCCTGAGTCATGGATCCCCGAAGCAAGAGCAATAGTATCATTCATATCAATTAATGCTTCGGGGTTTCTATTGTTATGTTTCTTTTGTTTTTGTTTGGCAAGCTTGGCTGCTGCTTTGGCTAATTTGGATGATTCCTTTTCTATAGTGGTTATTTTAGAAGATTTTTCTGTAGATTGAGTAGTAGAAGTTGATAACCAAGGGTTGGAAGTTTCAGATTCAGTAGTTGCAGTATTTGAAACAGCGTTGAATTTGTTTGATATTTTCTTACTCAATGACTTGGCTTGATCTTGTTCAACTTCTTCAAGGACATGTTTATTCAATTCCAGAACTTCATCTGGATTTGTAGGTGCAACATATACTCTTCTTCCTTGATTCTTGGTTACATTTACTGATCCATTATCTTGTTCAAACAATTCCAAATCATCTTGTTTAAGCATAGCCAATTGTTGTAAATTTTCTTGTTTTGCCTGAGCTTCTGCCTTTTTCATAAAATCCATAGCCATAACTCCCTTACCAAGTTTACTTCTATCTTGATCTTCATCTTGGTCATATTCTCGTTCTATATCTGATATTTCATCATTACTTTGTTCTCCATCTTCAAATCCCATTTGTTTAGCTCGAAGCTTTTCCCCTTGACGTAACATTTCTTCCAATTCAGCACGATTATTGGCATCTTTACTTAATCCACTTTTAATCATAGATTTTGCCCAACTCGATTGAGTCTTGTGTTTCAAAGACATTCTTTCTCGGGCCCGATTCAAATCATGATCTTCCTCATCTTCTGACTCAACTAATTCTTGATTTCTTAACCTCTCTTTCTTTTTAATCTTGTGGAATTGTTTAGATTTGATCTTTTTAATCCGTTTAGCTCGTTTTTCATCCCGGAACATTAATTCTCGCATAAGTCTTAATTCTCCAGTTCGTTTCCTCATTTCTTCAGGGGATAATTTCGCCACGGCAATTTCTTCAAATGTTGCCTCTTTAGAATCATCAACCAAACTAGATTGTTGTAAAACTTGTTGAACTTTAACTTCTAAATCTGTGCTTGGAACAACATCAGATTTAAATGTAGTTGCCGTATCATTAATTTCAGGTTGTTTATTCATGGGAAATTTCAATACTTCAGCCTGACGGTTGGCTTGCACGGTATCTTTCCATTTATCAACTTCCTCTTTGGCAAGTTCATAAGCTGCAGCACGATCATGACGTACTTGAATACGTTTAGGTAACGGAGTTTCCAACAGTTTTGATTCCGAGTCAATAAGTATGGCATCATGGTTGACCCCTCCATCAACGGCAGAAATCATATCTGCTAAAGATAAACCTGCACTACCTCCAGTTGAAGGTAAATTGAATTCGTTCTCAGGTCTAGATTCTATAATTAGTCTTCGTTTTTCCTTTGGTGGTTTAATTGTAGATTTCAAATGTGATACAGTTGAGGTTAAATTGATTTCATCATCGTTATCCTCTTGTCCAAATATATCTTCTTCATCTGATTCAGACTCAGACTCAGACTCTTCTTCAGAGGACAGTTCTTCAGATTCAGATTCCCAAGCATCCTCATTCAAGACAACTTCATTAGGCTTTGAAGTTTTCAAACTACTTTGTAAATCACGATCATCCATATCCCAAGCTTCAGACAAACTAACCAATTTACTCTCATCAATACTAGCATACCCTTCATCTTCACTATCATCTTCATTTAATTCCAATTTTCCTAATTTCTTCTTCTTGTTCTTGTCTCGAATACTTTGAGAAAACTTTGAATTCAACACATCATAATCGTCATCTGAGCCTAACGCTTCATCTGAATCTAACTCTTCATCTTCAAAATCTTCAGGAGCATCTTTAAGAAATCTACGGGCATCAAGAATACCATCATGCACTTGTAAATCGTCGTCAGATCCATTATATTCAGAGC
Source organism: Spathaspora jeffriesii (assembly GCA_030705235.1). Lineage (NCBI taxonomy): Eukaryota > Fungi > Ascomycota > Pichiomycetes > Serinales > Debaryomycetaceae > Spathaspora > Spathaspora jeffriesii. The sequence goes on from JAKTZF010000703.1 coordinate 57,016, forward strand.
CATCGCTGTCGGAATCGGGATTTGCAGCTCGCTCAGCTATTTGGAACGCATCGAGGATCTTACGATTACTTCTTTTCTTTGAAGATTTCTTCTTTGGTGGCATAGTTTGTGGTTTAAGTATAAGAGATATCTGAAAAGTTTAATTTTTTTTGTTCCGCGATGGCCTTATAATAATTTCTTCTGTGCGAAAATACTACGAACTAAATACTACTACGCTACATAGACCTTCAGTCTTAGTTTTCCAGTATATATATTCTATGATATTACAAAGAATCTAAAGTATCATTTATTTCTTCTGCTGATAATTTTTTGAATCTTGGACCTTCAACATTAGTTCCTGTAAATCCCAATAATTGAGGTTGAGGATCACTTATAACAGCAATATCTAAATTTTCTCCAATTAATTCCCCTTCAACTGCTTCCTTTAATGCCAACAAGGCCACATGAATAGCATCTTCCAATTGTAAATTTTCATTCCATCTCTTCTCCAAAAAAGTCTTGGCCGAATTTGAAGTTTTACCAATTGCAGTAGCCTTCCAAGGGAAATAACTTCCTGATGGATCAATTTGATATAATTGGAAAACTTGAGAGTTTTCATCATACCCTCCAACCAACAAAGATACCCCAAATGGTCTTATCCCTCCTGATTGAGTAGATTCTTGCATAACTTTAGCAATTTCCTGAACCAAGATCCTTACTGGAGGATATTCATTATAAATTCGTTTATAATTGGTATGAGCCAATTTCCGGGCTCTATCAACCAATACTCGGAAATCTGGACCCATTCCAGAATACGTCATACCAATATTAGGAGTAATATATTCTACTTTGGAACTGGTTTCAGATTTTATCAAATGAGAATTGGATTTCCTTTCCGTGGCTAAAACAACCCCATTGTCACATTTGATTCCAATTGTTGTCACCCCTTGTTTCACGGCATTTAATGCATACTCAATTTGAACTAATTTACCACTAGAAAGTTAGTTAGTATTGTATATTATTGCAATTGAGAAATGGTGAACTACTTACCTTGGTGAGAATGTTGTTAACGAGAATGAATATCTATCTGCCATATTGTATGTATTTTGTGTGTATTGATCAAAGCTTAAGTAGTTGGTTGTTTTTTGCCTTCGAATTGGATGAAAAATTGTGTATCACGGGCAAAAAAGGTTTGAAATTACAAGCGCTACCATGCGAACTTATCGCTGACAAAATGTTTGAAATTGCGCTACCATGCGAACATATTGTCTGGGGGAGCCCAAAGCAAGCGAAGAGTCCCAGATACCCAATTTTGGGATACGTAGATAGCATTTCCTTCGTTGGCTTTTCTATATTAAAGCCTTTTCCCATTGGGCCATTATAACTTTAATTTTGTAAACAGGGTGATATATGTTAATAGTTTTGTAAATTTTAATATATATTGAATGCAAAAAAAAAGTAGAGCTGTAGATGTTTACTTCAACTTAATTTGGTTAATAATTAATATTTTATAACAAATTCTATAAACTTCTAATCTTAAAAAAATCCAATAAAGCGATCAACTCTTTTTGTCCTAATATCAACTTGAGCATTCGCTTGCACAAGCACAGCTCTTTAATCTTCTTCTTCATCATCAGTATCAGGGAATCTTGGAGTACCCTTTGGAGTGTTCAACCATTCAAGATATCTTAATCTTCTTCTTTCAGCTTGTAATTTCTTATCATTTCTAGTCATTTTCTTTTTTCTAGTTCTAACTTTAATATTAGCTGGAGAATCATCATCATCTGCCCGTTTAGTAGGCACAGGAGATCCTTCTTTCAGTTCAACACCATCTTCAAATCTATTATTGTCAACTCCAACAGTTCCCTTTTGGGCGACTTCACCATCTTTAATATGCCATTGTTCAGGACATAAAGCTCCTACGAATTCATTATTATGTGAAATCATAACCACACCTCCAGTCCATTCTCTAATAGCTACCGCTAACCCACCTAAGGAATCACGATCCAAATAATTTGTAGGTTCATCAAGAACTAACAAATGTGGATTGTTCCACATGGCACCAGCAATAACCACCTTAACTAATTGTCCTCCAGATAATGACCCCATTGGAGTATGATCAGCAATATCACCATCCAATCCAACATCTTCAAAATGTTTTCTAATCACACTTGGAGTTAAATCACGATATCCTAACCCTTCTCTAGAAGCTTCATGATCATCGAATTTTTGAATAAGTTTATCAAATCCATGTTGTAATAAAGTCTCTTTAGGAACCCAAGAATTATATTTAGGTAACCATAATTTCCATTTAATTTCATATTGGAATGATTTCTTTAATTTTTGTCTACCAACAATTGCTTCAATTGCACGAGGACCTCTTCCATCATCAACATCAATTTGTTTTTCCAAGATTTGTTTTTCTTCTTCAGTTACTTTTCTTGATTCCTTAAGTAAGATTTCTCGATCATCACCAAATCTATATCTCCATTGTAAATATTGATTGGCGGTTTTTTCCTTATGTTGTTCAACATGTTGTAATGCATGTTGGGCAATATATCCAATTCTTAAATTTGGATGCTTTTCAACCTTACCGGAATCAGGAACAAGTTCTCCAGTTAATAATTTAATTAAAGTAGATTTACCAGCACCATTTGGACCAAGAATTGCTACACGAGAAGATAAGGATAATGACACAGAAACATGTCTCAAGGAAGGTTTAGGTGCACCTGGGAATGTGAATGTAACATCAGACATTCTAGCCACGGAACGGGTGTTTGATTTAACCCCAGTTAAAATACCAGGAGGTGGGAAGGCCATTTTAACATTAGAATCAGTCAAGGTATAATAAGATTTACCTTCTGGTTTAACCTTGACGAATTCAGATAAATTACCTTTGTAATAAGCTAATTTCTTATTTTCATAATGAATAATATCCGTACATACTGCATCCAAGAATCCTGAATCATGGGAAACAATTAAGGAAGTGATTGAAGTATGAGCAACAAGATAATCTTCTAACCATTTAACATTAGTAACATCTAAATGATTAGTAGGTTCATCCAACAATAACACATCAGCTTTTAATAACATAGCACGGGCCAATTCTAATTTCATTTTCCAACCTCCAGATAAAGAACCAACATTTTGTTCAATTCTTTCCTGGGTGAAACCAACTTCTAAAAGAGCAGCTTCAATTTCAAGCTTATCGTGAATGTTTCCAAGATCAGGATCAGATGCAATGAAATTAACAAGATCCATATCTCCTTCTGATCCTTGTAATTTATGTTCAACAAAACAAGTACGTAATTGATCAGCACTAGGGAACCCTTCTAATTGTCCTTTACTAATAGCTCTCATTAATGTGGATTTACCGGCCCCGTTTCTACCACATAAACCATATCTATGACCCTTTAATAATCTTAAATTGGTTTTGTTTAATAACATCCGAGATCCATAAGCTAAGGAGAAATCAGCATTAACAATTTCAATAGCTCCTTCATCATCTTGATTATCTGAAGAAGATTCAGGATTGAATAAATGACGTAAATTACTAACAACAGTTTCAGAATAACTTGATTCAGAAGAAATCATATCCAAGTATTCTTGTAAACGTGGCCAATCATTAACATGAGCATCAGCTTGTAAAACAACACTTAAATAATTTGCAATAACTTCATCATCCAATTTTATTGGGGTTAATTCACTGGGGATGTTTTCAATATAGAAATTCTTGGCTTGTTCAAGAGTGATTCTCCCATGGAATTTCCCATCAGTTTGTTCATTTTCAGCATCTTGAATAACTTTCAACGCCTTGCCTGCTAATTCTCTAACTTCAGGTAATGAAGCATTGTTGAAAACTTTTTCCACCCCAGGTAATAAAATAGGAATAAAAGATTCAATTTCTCGTTTATTATTAACTAAACGAGTTAAATTTTCTGTAACCATAACTGTTTGTCTTAATTGTTCATTTGAGGATGAAGACATTTTCAAGGATTTATCTAAAATTGGTACTAATAAAGATAATGCAGGTTCAGTAACTTCAGCAACAAATGTAACTGAAGATAAATTCTTGATACATTCTGCGACTTTTTGAGGATCAGCTAAAGTATCAACAATTAAATCATATTTATTTTGAAGATCTAAATTATCCAATACTTTAACAAATTTCTTTAAAGTTACTAAACCATGTTTGGCTAACTCTGGTTTAAAATCAGTCAGTAAATCAGTTAAAACTGGAACTGCATTAACAAACTTCAATTCAAGTAAATCTGAAGGAACATCTTCAATTATTCTATCGAAATTAACTAAAGCAGCAACTTTAGAATTCCATTTAGCACTAGATTTAAAATATGCTAAATATTCATCCAATACAATTGAACCAAGAGCTTCAATGGGGAAGATACCATACAAGGAATCAACTGCAGATTTACTAGCTTTAATTACATTTTTATCCTTATCAGCAAACATGTCATATGCAGTAGGTAAGAATTGTAATAAATAAGCTTCATTTGGAGGTTGACCCCCAAATTTAGTTGCCAAATGTTGAATAATTAATAAACCAGCTTCTCTAACTAAACTTGAATTTTTAGGTTTAAGCAAAGATTTAACAATTTCGTTCAATTTCCACTCATTGATAACAGACAAGTTATCTTGTTGAGCAATTGAATCAACTATACCATCAACTTCGGATCTAACTTCCGATATTTTACTAGCTTGTTCAATATTGAATAAATATTCTTGAATTGGAGTATTTTCCAAGTTTAATTTACTCAAGGCAGTGTTTAATGAAGTCAATGACGTTGTACTTGCATTAGGATTCATAGGAGTACTTCTACCACTGGTTGGTAAGGATTCAATTGGAGTAGTAATTGGAGATTCTTGATATTGCCCAATACCACGTCCTTTATTATATCGTTGATACTGTGCTTGATTACCTTGGTTATAATTGTATCCCTGTTGGAAGTTTGCATCATATCCTTGACCATAATTTGGTTGGAAGTTCTGGTTGTAACCTTGATTGAAATTTTGGTTATAACCTTGAGAACCTCCTTGGTTTTGGTTTTGGTTTCTATAACCAAATCCCTTAGGCTTGTTGCTCTGAGCAGCTTGTTGCTGCTTCAAGAAATCGTCAAATGACTGTTTAGACATGACTGACTAGTTTCTACTTCTAAAGATAAGACTAAGGTGATGCCAAAAAAAAATATAAAAAAAATTTACTTCTCTTCTTTGGATCTGAAAAAAAAGAAAGAAAAAAAAAACGTTGCGCGTGAGCCGCATGCCCGTTTTTGGAACCAACACATGGGTTGTTCCGCCTTACCATTTGGTTATACCAACTAGACAAAGATATGAGAACATACTAAGTTTGTTACAGAACTAAAATCCATTTCAGAGCTTTAGAGTCTTCTTTAGGTACTATTGTTCTAGTTAAAACTTTCAGGTTGTAAAGATATTACTATTTTCTAGTGTAGATATGTATGTCACCCGATAGTCTCTCTTTACAAGTAATTTCAACAAAAGACAATCAAGAAGTAAGTAAAATACCAAGAAAACTACAGGTCTCCCGGAATAGGATCTAGCATTAAATAGACATACTATAAATGTGTCATATACGATTAAGTGGACAAATATGAACTCTGTTTCAGAACAATATTCAATTCAATTGTCTTGCCATCAACTTTATACAAGAGTTCATAAGGTGCCAATTCAATATCATCACAAGAACTAACATTCGCATTATTATTCTTGGATTTATTCTTTGGTGGATTCTCCAATGGTTTGTCATTAACATACCATCCTATAAATGAAACTTCGGAATTTTTACCCTTGGTTAAGAATTTCTTATTATAACTTCCAATTTCCTTACTTGTTAATTGATGATCATAGTTAATTTGATATATCTTAATAAGAAATCCATTTGATGAAGTCCCAGTGATTGCCAAGCCAAAACTTTTACTATTTTCCCTGGCCTTTGATGTGAATTCAATTAAATCTGTAGATTGAAGTGATTGAAATGTTGAAGATTGGGTGAGAATAGATTCATGAGCTGAACCTTTGATTTCCAAGGATTTAATTTCACCTTGTTTATCAATAATTAAAAACATTTCTTGTTCAATTGAAATTGGAAATATGTTTGAAATATTACTAGCAAGAATTTCAAGTTTAAATTCTTTAATTAATTTGATTTTATTATCCAGTTTCCTCACACATGTTAATTTAATTTGATTATTATCAACCATACTGTTTAAATATATGGTAATGTTGTTATGATCATATACATCAAGAATTTCATAATCTGTATCATTGAAATCATTAATTTCTGGTTCTGGACTTGGGAATGGCGAAATTACACCAGGTATATCAACATCTTCCTCATCCTCATGCTCCTCCTCACGCTCTTCCTCCTCTTCATCTTCTTCAGGATCATCCATAATTGTTGCTTCACTGTCTTGAGTAATTGCTCGCTCTAATCCACCATTATATATAATATCATTGTTATTACTTTCATCTTCAAATTTCGGACTGGGAATTTTCACATCTAAATTAGATTCTTCCTGTTTAGCATCATTGAAAAATTGAGATATTATTGAGTTTGGAGCCAAGCGAGATTTCCCCACGGATAATTCCTTAAATAATAAACTTTCAACATTATTTTCTTCTTCATCTTCTTCTGTCTTATGATTAACCAACACATCAAATTCATTACTTGAGTCGTTTGCATCAGGAAAATTAACATAGTTTAATTTTTTCGATCCAGGAGTTTTCAATAAATTAACAATTTCTCTCATAGATTTTGTCAACTGTTGTCTTGAATCTTTAATAATCAGCAAATCAACCTCAGGTATCACAAAGTCATCCTTATCAGTACCAGAAGCATCCGCCTCCCCCTTGACACCTTTCAATCGATTATTCTCTTGTTCTAAAGCTTGTATCCTAGCTCGTTGTTTTTTATTAGCAAATTTCAAACTATTCAACTCCCCTTGTAATTGAACAATTTTATATTTCATTTCCGATTTCTCTAAATTGGTCATAATTTTATATCTTTCTAAATTTGTAAATTCTGATGTTAAATAATTTATCACTCCTGGTAATGTATATGGTTCAGTTGACAGATTAACCAGTTGTTGCAGTAACTGTTGTTGCGACGAGTTGGAAGAGGACGGTCCTTGCCATTGTGCTTGTGGGTTTAGGTTATTATTTGATTTGGACGACGTCGCCTGGCTCTTGGAAGTGTTACTCATTGCAACCCTGGCAATTTACAATCAGGTTTGATATCGCGTGTGTCAATTTGTTGTCCCATTTTTTTTTTAGCTTAGTTTCGCAGATTTGTTCTTTTTTTTACGTCAACGTTTGAACTATGGAAAATGTCAAGATTTTACTATTGATTATACAGAGCTATTTTATATTATACAGATCTATTTACTTCTTACATGCCCAGTCGTTCAATCCATATCTATTTCTAGCAATTTCAATAGCATAAAATTGAATTCTAACTGCAAATATAGTTCCCTCTTGAGTATATTCTTCATTAGCTTTAAGTCTTAATAAAGTACCAAAATTATAATCTTCAATTTCTTTAAATTTATGACAAAATTCTCTCCATTTGGTCTTACCTTGAGGGTTTTTCATATCTTCTTCATTGATTTCAGCAATAGCGGCTGGTTCTTTAAATTCAGGAAAATCTTCTAAAAAAGTTTTGAAAATATCATCATCATATTTGGTTAATTTCAATTTTGATCCTGGGATTTTTTCAATTAATGACCAATAAGTTTCAGCTTGTTGAACTGCCTTGACGGCAAATTGCATTTCAATTTCACCTAAATTTTCTGCATTTTCAGCTTCGAACTGGCCTGACATGTTGTTAACTTGATTGCCTATATTTGAATTAATTTCACTTGAATTGAATTTTTTTTTTCAAAGCGATGTGCTGCTTGTACTGAGAAAGCCTTTTACAAAAGGTATGAAATATTAATAGTATTACTCTATTTACTATAATCTAGGTTTATGTTTAATATCTTGTAATATCCAATTAGCTTCTCTAATCCCACTATTATAAGCACCATGAACACACCCTGCCCCATCCATAATAGTATGTTCACCAGCAAACCTAATATTACTCAGGGCAAATCCACATTGATTAAATTCACCACTTAATTGAATAATTAAATCAGAAGGATCATCTCCAGTTTCAACAGCAGCATATGATCCTCGGATATATGGATTCACTGTCCAATCTGTAGTTATCACATTTATAGGTTCGGTTAACTTCTTACCATTATGAACAAGAGTTTGTAACATTGGTTTATAATATGTCCATGCTTGATCAGGATTTCTTTCTAAATAATCAGTAAGGGGAGATTGAGTAAGTATAACTAAACTTGGTTTCTTATCAACTGATGCATAATTGATAATATAAGCAGGATAAGTAAATGGTTTAGGAGGGAAACTACCAGGCAATTCCAGGTTTTTATCAGCTAATATTTCAAATCTATCTTGAGTTTCATCCCACCATACATTATCAAATTCAAAAATTACTTTACCTAATGCTCCAAAATGAATTGTGGAAAGTGCATTTTGAATCGTATTTGGTAATGGTGGATTCCAAACAATTCCATATGGATGAGTGCTAGGTAATTGTAATATACTTTGAGGTACAGTTACAAGTAAATAATCACAATAAATCTTTAACCCAGTTTTAGATTCAATACAAATTGGTTTAGAAGTTTCTTTGTTAGATCTATCAATGTTAGTTATAGGTTGATTTAATAATATTCTTGTATTGGATAACTTTTTCACTAATTCTTCAATTATGAAATAATATCCCTTTTTATTTAATAAATTTCTTCCTTGATGATCCATAATTGAATATTTGGCACTGATTTTATCCCAACTTATACCATACCATAATTCCAAATATCTCATTATTCTCGAAGAATAATCTATTTGTTCAGAAGTTAACATAAATTCATATTGTTCAATAAATTTCTTGACAATATCTTTTAAAGACATATCAGGAACATTTAAATCTTCATGATAATATAATTCAATATATTTTTCAAGATCTTCAACAACTCGATTAATCTTTAACCCAGAAATATCAATTAATCCATTCCGATCGTAAATCTTAATATCTTTATCATCATAATAAGTATCTTGATTTACATCAATATATTTATTCTTGATGGAATCTTTTAATACTTGATTGGTAAGAGTATCATGAAACCAAGCTGCCCCTATATCATATATAATACCATGTTTGGACAGAGTAGTATCAGTTTTAATTCTACCACCTATTCTATCTTGAGCTTCAACAATAACAACATCATTATCTTGAAACAGAGTTTTATTTAAAAGTGTTTCTGCGGCTTTTAACCCTGATACACCAGCACCAATAATTGCAACTTTAGTAATTATTGTCATTTTTGTTTTTAAAATAAACAGAAGTGAGAAATGATTTTTTCTTTCCCAAAGTTTTCTTTATATCTTTATATACCCTGATAATCGCTCTTTCGCAGTTTCGCATTTAATTACTCAATTCATTCCTTCCTTTGCGCTTTTACACGAAACTACTTGATAAACAATGCAAAAATGTTGATGTATATTTTTTTATCATTATCCAAAAAAGTTCTAACTATAGATTGTATACTACATTACCCTTCCCCACATACACACCCCTATTATAATCCCAATGATTTTTGCACATGCTGTCTAATTTGTCTATTATATTCTTGTCGATCATCTCTCCATAATTTACAAGCATCAATATTTGCTCCACTTTCAGGATTTGGTTCAGCCAACATTGACACAACACTCAATAAGATCTTCTCAATACTTTGTACTGGACTCCATCTCTCCTCCGGTCTTTCATATTGATTGGGATCTTCTCCAGGAGGATGTAAAATCAGAATACATACAGTTCCATCAGCATATATATTTGGATGTAATAATGGAGGTTCAAATTTTAATGCAGGGGGACTTAAGGGGTAATCTTTGGGAAACAGTAATGTTGCTGGGAAAACTCCATTTTCATAGGGGGTATCGCTAGGACCTTCTAGTAAACATTCCCATTTAAATAGATTATCTTCAGAAATCGGTCCTGCCACTATTCCCGGTGGTGGATCTCTTGATAATTGTTGATATTCTTTAAGCAATCGTTTTTGAGCGGTAGAACGTGGGGGCATACTTATTTATGGTCTATATATTGAAAAATTTCAGGGTAATGTGGAGTAAATTATAGAATAGATTGTTCTCTGCAATTCTCTTGATTTCTTTTTCCTTTGTGAACATTTATTTTACTGTGGCAACAAAATGAAACCTTTTGTCGAGTGAGAGTTTTTGCCAGATCACAAGTTGTGAAAAATTCCAATTCAACCAAGGTGTTGAAATTAGCTTTTTCTTTTAACAATTGATCCAACATGTCCTTCCTTGTTGCTAAAGTAAAAAACGTCTTGAGTCCAGACACAGTAGTTCTCATCCCTTCCAAAACCACTCAATGTCCTGCTCCTGAACGGTTATTCACCCTTTCCTATATTCGTGGGGGTGATGATTTTGAATCTAAAGAATTTGTAAGAAATTTATTAATTGGTAAAGATGTTAAATTTAAAGTTTTATATAAAGCTGCTAATCGTGAATTCGGTGATATTCAATCTCCAATTTTTAAATCTTTAATTGAATATTTATTAAAAAATGGTATTGTTAAATTAAAGGAAAACTTTAATGAAAATGACGGGGATATTTTTTTTGAATTAAGTGAAGCTGAAAATTATGCTAAATTAAATAAAGTTGGTGTTTGGAACATTGGTCAAGAAAAAATCGATTTGGTTAATCTTGATGAAAAAATCATTGCTAAATCTCAAAAATACCCCTTGAGATTAATTGTTGAGAAAGTTATTAGTGGTGATAGAATAATTGGTCGGATTATCGTTAATAATAACCAACATGTTTCAAGTTCATTATTATTAGCTGGGGTTAAATCTCCAAGAACTGACGATGCTCAACAAGCAGCAAACATTACTAAAGTAGGTCATCAAGCTAAACAATTTGTTGAAGAGAAATTATTAACTACTAAAGCTGAATTAAAAGTTTCAATTATTGGTGAAAGTCAAAATGGAATTCCAATTGCAACAATTATTCACCCCTCAGGTAATAACATTCATGAAAAAATCTTAGAAGCTGGTTTAGGTGAAGTTGTAGATTGGCAATCTACATTAATTGGATCTTCAATCATGGTTAATTTAAGAAAAGCCGAACAAACTGCAAGAGCACTTGGAAAAGGACTTTATGCCAACCCTTCAACTACTGCTAAACCATCAATTGCTACATCAACAAAGTCTCTTAAGCCAGGTTTAACATTAGAAAATGTCACAATTGCTAAAGTTGTCGCTGCCGATACTTTGGTTATTCGTTTAAACAATGATCAAGAATTTACGGTTCAATTAGCATCTATTAGAGCACCAAGACTTAATGATACTACCGTAACTACTGATTCTCAAAAACAACATGCTTTAGTTGCCACAGCAAAGGAATTTGTTAGACATCAAATTATTGGTAAATCAGGTACGGTTTATGTTGATGGATATCGTAATGAAAATAAGGATTTAGGATTAGAAGCAAGATTCTTGATTAGTTTTAAAACTGGTAATACTGACATTTCTGAATCATTAGTTAGTAATGGATTTGCTACTGTTATTAAACATAATAAAGCTACTCAACATGAAAGATCTTTAAATTGGGATAAATTAATTGAATTAGAAGAAGAAGCTAAAAAACTTGGTAAAAAGGGTATTTATGGTGATTTAAATAAAGTAGTCACGGTAAGTACCAGAATTATTGATAGTTCCGAAAATTTCGCCAAGGCCAAGACTTTTTTCAATGGGTTTAAACAAAAGGGAAGAATTGGTGGTTATCATGTTGAGTTTGTATCTTCAATCAATAGAGTTAGATTATTTAATCCTCGTGAAGGTCTTAAACTTACATTGATTCTTGGTGGATTATCAAATGACAAATCAGAAGCATTTGGCGAAGAAGGATTAAAATTATTGAATAAACGATTCTTACAACGTCCAATTGAATTTGAAATTTATGATACCGATAAATTAGGAGGGTTTATTGGTAATTTATATGCCAATGCTAATAGTTTAGCTCCAATTCAAGTAATTTTATTAGAACAAGGGTTAATTAAAGTTCATGAATTTGCCATTAATGTTAATCCATTAGCTTCTAAGTTAATTCAAGCGGAAGAAGTTGCCAAATCTAGTAAGAAAGGGATCTGGTCAAATTATGATCCAGCTAAAGTTGAACGTGAATTACAAGAATCCCAGGATAAATTACAACAATTAAATCTTGATGCTTCCAAACCAAAATTCTTTGATATTGAAGTTGTTGATGTTGATTCTACTGGAGTTATTTCATTCCATTTATTAGATTCAACCACAGTTCAAAAACATACCCAATTTAAAAATTCATTTAATCAATTTCATGCACAACTTCCAAGTGCATCAACTAATTCTTCTGATTTACCATTTAATTTAACAAGAGGTCCTAAGAAGAATGAAATAGTTTCTGCTAAATTCACGGAGAATAACAAATATTATCGTGCTAAAGTGGTTAATTTCGATAAGGCATCAAATAAATATGAAGTTAAGCATTTAGATTATGGAAACATTGATAAAGTTCCATTAAGTTCTTTAAGAACATTACCTGCAAAATTTAATCTTGCCACAATCCCAGCTTTTGCTCATACTACAACATTACAAAATTTAAGATTACCACCTTCAGATTATTTAACTGATGCAGTTTATGCCTTGGAAGATTTGGTATTTGATAAAAAGTTAGTAATTAGTGCCTTACCAGGAATCAATACTGAATATGAAGGGATCTTATATGATTCGGAACAATCTCTTAAGGATTCTTCCTATACTATTAATAAACAATTGGTTCATACAGGTTGGGCAATTGTTGATGCTAAGGTAGTTAAACCAGCTGTTAAAAGTTATGTTGATCAATTGATTCCTGTTCAAAATGAAGCTAAAGCAAGACATTTAGGTTGTTGGGAATTCGGGGATGTTTCATTTGATGATGAAGAAGCTATTTAGGATATTTTAAATATACATTAACGTTTAAGTAGTAACCCACAACTAATATCTCTGACCAAACATTTCTGGTACTTATTGATTAGGCCGCATTAAAAGGAATGGATTATATAGATCTAATATTATAGAATAGTTGAAAATTTCATAACCATAAATTTGCAACCTTTGGCAGTTCTTGCATAAATAATTGTTTGCGAGATTCCAATTGTAACATACAATATTTTAATAAGTAAGGAATATTTGTAATGCTTCGACAAGAGGGGGTTATCAAATATCATAAGATTTTTCAAAAAAAAGTGAAACTGCAAAAGGATATCACACTGGTAATCTGGAGCCGTATGGCAAAAAATGTCGTCAAGGTTCCACAACGTTCTTTTACTAAATTGTCGCAATTTCTTTTTTCTGTTTTCGTCGTGTGTGCTGCGGTGGCACCAAGTTTTTTTTTGTCCAGGATTTAAAATTTTCAACTAATTTCCTATAACATTCTTTTACACTGTATAGACAACAATGAACCCAGCTGTTTCCAATATTGTCATCATGCTTGTCATGATGCAATTAGCCAAGAGAGTCGACTTTGAAGATCCCGATGTATTATTCTATACCCGTGCTGCTTATGTATCTTGTCAATTAATTGCCTTTGCCATTTATTTCATTGTTAGACTTAAGATTAATTCCAAGAATGATTTGACTACTTTGAAATATGTCGAACCAGCAAACCCTCTTGGTGGTGAATCTGAACCAAGAGCAGTTGTCACTACTGTTAAGGAATACGATTTACAACAAGTTAATTCTCAAGTTAAGGGGATGTTTACTGGTTTAGCCATGATGGGTTTCATGCATCTTTATATGAAATATACCAACCCTTTATTTATGCAACTTATCTCTACTGTTAAGTCTGCCTTGGAATCCAACATTGTTAAGATTCATTTATTTGGATCTCCTGCAAGTGGTGATTTGAAAAGACCATTTAAAGCCGCTCCAGGTTTTATGGATGCTTTAACTGGTGCTGGTGCCGTCAAGACCGATAAGCAATCAATTGAAGAAGCTGAAGTTAGTGGTGCTGGTGGTATTAAAGAAGATTAGAGAATTGGACTAATATATATACATTTACTCCTCTATATTTCAATTCTGTTTTACTAATATAAATTCTTTTTCTTTCCCTCGCATATACCCAACAAGTCTTGCAATTCTTGATGCAATGGCCATATTTTCAACCGACCAGTCTCCTTTGTTGTATATTTCAGGAACCTTATAAGCAAGATGGGAAACTATTCGATGAAGTGGTTGATAAGTTGAAATTTCTCGAAAATCAAGAGGAATTTGTTTCGATTTATCAAACAACAGTTTAACCCAAGCTGGCATACACAGCTGTTCTGCTTTGGGATACTTTTCCCTATTATAACAACGCATCAACCAGAGTAACAAAAATGGATCTTGAAAGTCATGAAACAGAATTGCTTCATAATCAATAAATCCTAAAGCAAAAACTAATGATTGTCGAAACTTGATGTCCTTTTCATATATATCTTTCAAAGTTATAAGGTTTGATTTTTCATTTTGAAATATCTCTTTTTCCATTCGTCTGATTTTAACAATTGCTGAAATACAAATTCGATGTTGTGATTCAATATACCATTGAGTATATTTATTTGCCAGTTTATTGACCCGTGGTAACTCAGAACGTTTTGTTTCAAGAGCACCAATTAATTGGTTCAATCCAGCGAGTTTCATACGTAATGTGATTTTTGAATGACCTAAAGTTTGTTGCTGTCTGTCTAATTCATTCTCAACAAGAAATTGGAAGGTTGCAATTAGGGTTTCTGGTATGTGATCTTTTGTAATAGACAATATTGTACTGCCATCTCCTGTTGCTGTATTGTCCTGCTCGGCCAGACATATAGTATAACCATCGGTGGTAGGTAATTTCATGCCTATTTTAAGAAGTTTAGTCAGCAACTCTTGTGATACCCTCATCATCAATAAAACTGAATCAAAATCATTATGTTCAACCGCAAACCCATACTTAAATAGCAAGTCTTCATTCAGCTTCTTGCCATAACTAATAAACACTTGTTGCTGTGGAACATAACTTGGGTTTTTGAAACAAAATTTATCATTCGTGTGCTGCAAATACATTTCAGATTTTGGATCATGATTGAATAAATCAATCACAGGAACCAACATTTCCGAATCAGGTTTAAATTTGGATTTGTCAAGAGAATAGGCTGGGAAAGCTCTACTTTTCACGATTTGGTTTGCCCAGACATAATTTGCAAAACTGGTCCAATTATCCACTTCAGCATCTTTGAAAAATGAATAAAGATCTTCATCAGTATAAAATTTATATTCATAATAAAATTTCAAATTTTGTAAATGCCTCTCAGGTTTTGCAACTTTTTCAGGAATCAAATTAATCATTTGCCACCATTCTTCCACTAATTTGGAGACAATCCCAGCAACCAACCGTCCGAGATTTGTTCCCTCAAGATAGCTCTTTTCTTCTGGTGACCAAGTTAACGGAGTTCCAATATCAGTTAAGCTAGGGAGTAATTCCAAGTATTGACGATATGGAGATTTTACAATAAAAGAACTAGAACGCTCACGAGCCAAGTATAATTTAAGCAAGGAGTTGGGGTTGGTATCGGGTACATCTCTTGGTTCTATTGGAAAGGATTCCATTGCAGTAATTGGTGTGATTGCTAAGTTTATAGGTATTTCAATCATTTGATCCCCAGGTTTTGGTTGACCGGTACATATTGCTCCAATATTGTTTGGTGATATTTCTTGAAATTGGATTGAAGGTGAGATATAGGCATTATTAGAAGTTGCCCACTCAACGAGGGAATTTATCTTGTCTAATCTGGACATTTATTTTAAATTTTTGGGTCACGGTTCCACTTAGGAATTGTTTGTATGACTATACTGGCCCGATGTACGTTGACACTTGACTTATGCAGCGGATAAGAGTTCACAGCGAAGTATGAACAAAAGTTTGATAATCTTAGCAGTTAACTATCTCGAATATTACTATTACTCGAGTCAATAATCTGATAGAGTTGAAAAAAAGCTTTATTAAGTTAATTTATAACGAAAAGTGGGAACTTGTCCATATTTATGATAACTCAGATTTAAGTTAACAAAAGTTTATCTTTACTCTTGTTCCAATTGGACGAATTTTGTTTATCATTTTACTGCGGCACCAAAATAAACTTTCCTATATATCATTTCTATTATATGATTTGGTGAAAACCATTAGGAATATTTCGATTTTTTGGTGTGTCTGAACCTAAATATCAAGGACAAGGACAGTCGAAGCAAATGAAACAAAAAAAACAATTAAAACATGTCCAAATCTGACCAAAGATAGATAAAAGTTGATATATAAAACTATAGAAACTCAATTCGACCACGTTCTCTGCACGGTGAATATGCAACAAGTCTTAACGAGGCAGGATAATACGTAACCCTAACAATCTGGGCATGGCGTATCTCGGCTATATCGCTTGCTAAAAAAAAACTGCGGAAATGCATTTCCTCCTTTGACGCTTTTAATGTTAATGATTTGTTTTCTTTTTTTTTGACTTTCAATATATATTGCTATTTAAACTTCCAACTATTTACTATATATAACCCACTTTGTAACTAAAAAGGAAAAATGTGACCCTGTGGGGTAAAGATCATTAACATTAAAAGCGTCAAAGGAGGAAATGCCTTTACGCATCTCAAGCTAAGCTCAAGTATGTGTAACTTCTCCCGAAACACCCACTAAAATCCCTTCCATGTTTATTAACCAAAAATTAGTAAGTGTTTCATATGTTTTTAAGAAAACAGGCGCTTGCCTATTCTCTTATCCCTTCTTTATCTCACTGCACATTTTTCTTTTTTAGTTACAAAGTGGGTTATATATAGTGAATAGTTGAAGCAATATATATTGAAACTCAAAAAAAAAAATAGAACCAGTCTGGGATGTGTATTGAATAGCAGCTAACCTTGTGACTGATAAGGGTGATTACTCCTATAAACTATTTACCTATAAACTGGGATTTCTGTCATATTTATATTTCTCTTTTTTCTGTTCCTCCTCCTTCTGATTCCAATATGCCTCCGTGTTCTTTTCTGATCTATTAGTAATCCAATTGGTAATCCATAGTCAACATTCCGATCTCGTATCTAAGCATGACTAGTTTCTATATTTACTTTTTTCGCTTACTGTTTTAGGTAATTTCCAAGATCTGTCAAATATCCCCGAGTCAATTGCAACTCCTGTACAATGACTACTACTCTATCCAAGAGCAGTGACTCCTCCTTCCGTCCGATGAATTCCCAAGCACCAATTTCTATCCAAGAACTTCACTATCGTTACACTTGCCACTCCCCAGATCAAGTGGTCCCCACTTGATTATGGCACTGGGTGTCTGAAATGTGAGAAACAATTAAATCCAAAGACCATCTAAGCTTGTACAAGGCTTCGACTTGAGAATGTGGTGGAGATGCATATAAGGTATAAGGTAAAAAGGTAAAAGGTAATATCAGGTTACGATCCTGTCAAAAATTCTGAAGCAAACAAATAAGGCATACGTTCCTTAATGTTGGTAAACATCTCAGCTCCAGAACCGGAAGAGTCCAAAGGGTCCAAGTGTTAAATTAGTAATATGGTGAAATTTGTTAGTATTATAGTAATATGGTGAAATGTTTTAGTATTATGAGTATCCAAGATGTTCCTATAGTCTAACCAAATCCTAAATCCCAAAGCCTAATTTGTCACTCGTGTAGCTAGGAGCAGAAATGTTCCTGTGTTTCTGGATGCTTTAACTGGGGAGTATTAAGGAAAATTAGAGAATTAGATTAATATTATATATTACTCTTCTATTTCAATTCTGTTTTACTAATATACATTCTTGTTCTTTCCCTCGAACAAATCCAGCAAGATCAATAATTCTAGATGCAATAATCATATTGTCAACTGACCAATCTCCTTTGTTGTATATTTCAGGAACAGCTTGAGAAAGATGTGGGAATAATTGTTGATAAATTGGTTGATAATTTGAAATTTCTTGAGAATCAAGAGGAATTTGTTGTTTTAATTTGTCAAATACCAGTTTAACCCAGGATGGAATATACAGGTCTTCTTCGGGATACTCTTCTCTATTATAACAACGCATCAACCAAAGTAACCAACATTGATCTTGGAATTCATGCTCTATAATCGAGTCATAACTAGGGAATCCTAATCCAATAAGTAATGATTGTTGGAATTTGATATCCTTTTTATATACATTTTTCAACGTAACAAGGTTAGCCTTTTCAGTTTGTAACATTTCCTTTTCCATTTGTTTGATTTTGGCAATAGTAACAGTATAAATCCGATGTTGTGATTCAATATACCATTTAATGTATTTATTTGCCAATTTGTTGACTTGAGGTAAGATATTACGTTTTGTTTCAAGGGCATTACGTAATTGGTTCAATCCAGCTAGTTTCATTCGTAATGTAATTTTTGATTCACTTTCTTGTTGTCTATCTAATCCATTCTCTACAAGAAATTGGAATGTTTGAATTAGACTTTCTGGAATATGGTCTTTGGTAATGAAAAACAAAACTCCATCTTTAAAATCATCCACTGTTATCTCCTCGTTATCTTCCTTATGAGTTACCACCGACGTAGTATAATCATTAGTTGTAGGTAATTTCATGCCCGATTCAAGAATTCTAGTCAATAATTCTTGAGGAATCTTGATTTTCAAAGCCACTGAATCAATATCATTATGTTCAACAGCAAACCCATAAGCCAATAACAATTCTTCATTCCCCTTCATACCATAATTGTTAAACACTTGTTGTTGTGGAATACAACTGGCATTCCGGAAACAAAATTTATCCAGTTTAACTTGCCAATACACTTCGGCTTTTGAATCATGATTCAATAAATCAAGAACTGGGATCAACATTGCTGAATCAGGTTTAAATTTCAATTTATCAAGTAAATAAGCTGGGAAGGATCTACTTTTCAAAATTTGATTTGCCCAGGCATAATTTGCAAAACTTGTCCAATTATCCACTTCAGCATCTTTGAAAAATGAATAAAGATCTTCATCAGTATAAAATTTATATTCATAATAAAATTTCAAATTTATAAAATGTGATTCAGGTTTAGTAACATCTTCAGGAATTAAATTAACAATCTGCCACCATTCTTCAACCAAATGGGTCAAGATCTCAGGTAGCGAATTACCAAGGTTGGTTCCTTTAAGATAGCTCTTGTCTTCTGGGGACCAAGTTAACGGAGATCCAATATCAATTAAACTAGGGAGTAATTCCAAGTATTGACGATGTG
Organism: Spathaspora jeffriesii; assembly: GCA_030705235.1. Taxonomy (NCBI): domain Eukaryota; kingdom Fungi; phylum Ascomycota; class Pichiomycetes; order Serinales; family Debaryomycetaceae; genus Spathaspora; species Spathaspora jeffriesii. Next base: position 76,420 of record JAKTZF010000703.1, read on the forward strand.
TAGATTTGGTAATATATGTACTAGTACGTTCACGAGCCAAGTATAATTTAAGCAAGGAATTAGCATTGGGTATCGAAGTTAACTCAATTGGAAATGATTCAATTGCAGTATTAGTTGTGATTAATAACTTTGCAGGTATTTCAATCATATCAGCTTCAGGTTCTGGATTTCCAGTACATATTGCTCCAATATTGTTTGGCGATATTTCTTGAAATTGGATTTGAGGTGAGATATATGCATTATTAGAAGTTGCCCACTCAATGAGGGAATTTATCTTATCTAATTTGGACATTTGCTTTACTTACATTAACTACAGATATTCCTTAATTTTTCATTTTTTTCGTTGCTGCAGGTACATCTCAGCGCAAGCATCGTAACCAACTCTGCGGCTCAGTCAAAGCCCGAGATGAATAAGGTAACTTTACAATTGGATTGAATTTCAACTGAAATCTATTGGTGTTATGAAAAGACAATGACTGGTGTAACAACAGTAACAAACTGCTAGGTTTAAACATTTTCTGTGTCTAATACTCAAGCAGAACTTAACTTTGAAGTTCCGTGGTTTTTGTTCTTGGTTAAATGCGCACTCTCCCTTGAAAAATTTCCGAATTCAACATCATTCCACTTTATTCCCTTTTACTAATACAAACAATCATGATAAATAGAGTCGCATTGAGGTCACAACTCGTCAGATCCTCATTGGTTATACCATTAGCTCATACTCGTCTTTTTTCTACTTCTTTCAGAACATTTCAAGAAAAGAAATCAGATCCCGAGACGTCTCAAGAACAACCAAACAAACGTAGACCTTTAAGTAGAGTTGCAATTGGAGGAGGTGATACTCATCATAAATATGCTAGTGGTAACAGTATCGAGTTTGCTGCCTGGAAGGCAATCTTGTTGGTTATTATTGCTGGTGGGATTGGAACTTATTTCTTCCTGAAGGAAAAGGAAAGATTAAGAAAACAACGAGAAATGGAACTGAATCGATCAATTGGGAAACCCCTTATTGGAGGACCATTCAATCTTGTTGATACCCAGGGAAATAAATTCACTCATGAGAATTTAAAAGATGACAAGGGGAAAAGATTTTCTATTTTATATTTTGGATTTTCTCATTGTCCTGATGTATGTCCTGAAGAACTTGATAAATTAGGTGAAATGTTGGAAGATTTGAAAAAATTAAATGTGGAAATGCAACCGATTTTCGTTACTTGTGATCCAGCAAGAGATACTCCTGAAGTTGTCAAGGCATATTTAGAAGATTTCCATCCTGATTTGGTTGGATTGACAGGTAGTTATGATCAAGTTAAGAATTGTTGTAAACAATATCGAGTTTATTTCCTGACCCCAGCAAATGTTCAACCTGATCAAGATTATTTAGTTGATCATTCGATTTTCTTTTATGTTATGGACCCTGAGGGGAATTTTGTTGATGTTATTGGAAGAGAAGCTGGAGTTAAAGAGGCAGTTGAAAAGATTAAGAATGCTGCTGATGCATTTTTACCTGAATCTGAAAGAAAAAAGAAGCAAGAAAGTTGGTTGGGATTTCTTTATAAATAGTTTAAATGTTCTTGTAAATAGTATACTCATGTCAATATAACTTATGTGAACCTTACCTAAAACATAGTATTAATATGCAGAATTTATAAGAGTATTTACCACATTTGATTCATATTAAATATTTTGTTGTCTGTACAATTGAAGTCGCAATTTGAGACAACATTTCCAAACAGCCAATGTTTACGCACAGCTTAACTACTATAATTATAACAACCATCAAAAAATGAAATCTCTTGTTTAATTGCTTTAACAAACATTCCCTCACAAACAAGTTCATCTTCCTTATTTTTAACAACCCGATCAACTTCATTTTTTAAAAAATCGACCCATTTAGTAAATGCCTCCCCACTATGTAAATCAATCCATTCTTGATGTTTATACTGTAAATCAGTCTTAACTAATCCATTATCAATATTATAATCTGCCCATCCAAGATATACTTTTTCCATAACAAAAGTGAAAGTAATCAATTCAATATAACTTTCACTTTCATATGTCATATATTTCAATAAATTAATATATGATTCAACTTGAGGTAAAGTTATAGGAATCAACATATCTTTTACTTTTTCTTGTAATAATGGTAAATTTTCAGTTTTAATTTGGGATAAAGATTTAAAAAAATAATCATTTTCATCAGTTGAAAGAAATCCAATTTGTTTACCTAATACAATTGCAGCCTGAGGATCATCACAATATGCTAAGGTTTTACCAAGTAAGTTCAATCCAATTTGAAAGAATTTAAGATCTTGAGTCAAGTATGTGAATAATCTATGATCGGAAAGAGTTCCATTACATAGTTCATTGGTTAATGGGTGGGTGATTGATTCAGTGTACAAGTCGGAGTATTTCTCCAAGAGCTTATCAACGATCGACATGGTTAAAGAGATAGAAGGAACAATGTGAAAGTTTACACGGGAGGTCAAGGTTAAATATCAAGGGGGACAAGAATTATCTTTAATTCTCTCTAAAATTTCTATTGTTGCAGCATATTGGATATATATTTTTTTTTTCACCATTATGCGCTTAACAGGTCTTCCCCCAAAAGAAGATGACCCAAAAGAATAATATATAAGTAGCACCCAGGGATGTTGATTTTGAAAATTAAGTTTAAGTTTATTCATCACCATGTCTGATATTGAAAAGAATAATCCGGGATTTTCTGATTCCACATCAGTTTCCTCTTTAGTTACCCCTAAAGGTCCTAAATATATCACATGGATCTATAAACTTGACTCATTTGGAGTTGAAACTCGAGGTATTGAACGGGTTTCCGGCGAGGAAAGACAACGTCTTGCCCAATCTACATCGAAATACATTCAATTTGGACAAGTTATTGGACTTTGGTTTGCTGCCTGTGGCGGACTTACTTCGATGAGTTCATATTTCTTACCCACGTTATTATTCGGATTGAATTTAAAAGATTCATTAGTTAGTGGATTAATTTCCATGATTATTGGATGTCTTGTTCCAGCATATTGTTCCACTATGGGTCCAAAATCTGGATGTAGACAAATGGTTACGGCCAGGTTTTTATTTGGTCAATGGGGGGTTAAATTCGTAGCGTTAATTGCTATAGTTGGTGGTATTGGTTGGTCAGTGGTGAATTGTGTGTTGGGGGGACAAATGCTTGTGGCTATTAATGGGAATATTTCTCTTGCGGTGGGGATTGTCGTGATTTCCATAGTTAGTTTAATTGTGGCAATTTTTGGGATTAGAGTATTATTAAAATTTCAAACAATATTATCAATTCCAATTTTCATTGCTTGTATTCTATTTTATGTGGTTGTTTGTAAGAAAATTGATTATATTCATGATTCAAATGAACTTGTTAAACAAGCAGGATATTCCGCATTAACTACGAGGGGTAATTGGTTATCTTTTTTCGCAATCGGATATAGTATAACTGCGACTTGGGGGTCAGGAGCTTCAGATTATTATATCTTATTCCCCGAGAATACTCCATCATATCAAATTTTCTGGGTCACATTCTTGGGTATAAGTGTTCCTACGACATTTGTTGCTGTTGTGGGTACTCTCTGTGGTACAATCGCTCTTTCTTATCAACCTTGGAATGACGCATATACTAATCTTGGTGTAGGTGGATTAATTGTCGAGACTTTTTCTCCCTGGGGTCAATTTGGGAAATTTGTTGCTGTGATACTTTATTTGTCATTAATTTGTAACAATATTATGAATACTTATTCAATTGCATTTGAATTCCAATTAATTGACAAGTATTTATTATATATTCCTCGTTGGGTATGGGCATTCGTGGTTACTGCAATCTACATTGTCCTTTCACTTGCTGGTAAGGAACATTTCCTGGTGATTTTAAGTAATTTTTTACCCATGTTAGGATATTGGATTTCAATGTATATTGTGTTGCTTCTTGAAGAAAACCTTATATTTAGATCAACATTATCATTAAGGAAATTACTTCATGATAGTGAATATAGTGGTGAGAATTATCATATGTTGTATAATTGGAATAATTGGAATAAACCTCGCGGGTTAACTAGTGGTGTTGCTGCGGCATTGGCATTCTGTTGTGGTGTTGCTGGTGCAGTTGTTGGTATGAATCAAGTGTATTATCAAGGACCATTGGCGAAGAAAATCGGTGATTATGGTGGTGATTTAGGGATGTGGTTGTCGTTTGGGTTTACTGGGATAACTTATCCTATTTTCAGATATTTGGAATTGAAGCATTTTAAGAAATAGCTTAACTGAGCGATAGCGAAGTTAAGCGAGAGCAATGCTCAATATGTAATACTAAACGATAAATAAAGTAGCTAAAGCAATATTTAATATATTCAATAAAAGTACATGTAATTAATTATAGTTAGTATGGTAAATTTTTGCAACTTGACTCGCACATATTTCAGTAGAAAATCAAATCCTTATCTGAAAATAACCCCAACCCTTAACTCCCAATGCTTACTCCAGATCAAATAGATACATTCCAAAGGGAAGGTCTTCTCTGCATTCCTGATTTTCTTACATCTTCTGAAACCACAACCCTTGTTCAACACGCACATGAACTTCTTCAACAATGTGATTTATCCACCCATCCGAAAACTCAATTTAAAACCAAGGATAATGATCATATTGGAGATTCTTACTTTTTTGATTCTTCAGACAAGATTTCATTTTTCTTTGATACCGATGCATTTGATGATTCTGGCAACTTGAAATTCCCCTTGGATAAAGCCATTAATAAAATCGGACATGGTTTACATCTCCATGATAACTTGTTCCACAGTGTTACTTTTGATAGTCGGGTTAAAGACATTGCTAAGAGTTTAAAATATGTTGATCCAAGGGTATTACAAAGCATGTTGATTTTTAAACAACCAACGACGACAACTACAGAAAGAGATAATGCTGTTCCACCTCATACCGATGCTACGTTTTTGTGGACTACTCCTCAAACAGCAATTGGATTTTGGTTTGCCTTGGAAGATTGCACTATAGAGAATGGATGTTTGTCATATTTGCCAGGAACTCACTTGACACATGAAGTAAGCAAACGGTTCGTCAAGATTGACGAGGGAAGGAAAGGATGTGGGTTTGTAACAACCGCACCAGAAAAGGAACCAATTGGTGAGTATAAACTTGTTCCTTGTAAAGCAGGATCTCTTGTTCTTATTCACAATTCCGTATTACACAAATCAGAAAATAACACTTCAAACAAATCAAGATATGCTTATGCGTTTCATGTGATTGACGGTACTGCAAAGTATGACGAGTTAAATTGGTTACAAGTTCCACCTAGTTGTAAAAATGGTACTGAATTTACAAAATTATATCAAGAAAATTAATCTATGTACTATATATCTATTAACATGTCAGTGAATCTCCAGGATTCACTAACTTCCCCTGCCAACTATAATATTTCGACATATCCACATGATGCTTGGTTCCATTTGATTCATACATTGAACATCCATACATTGCCGCATATGGAGGAGTATATAAATGTAACGAAACACTAACTCTATCACTCAAGGGATTTGTAATTCTATGTAAACCAATGGTATCGGAAATATACCCAACTTCATCTCGATTCAATGTAGTCATTTTCTTCACTTCCATCTTGGTATTTCCATGAGGAATATCATATAATGACTCAACTAATTCTCCAGCAAGTATTTTCATACAACAGTGTGCATTAGCGTGATCATGTATTGCCGAAGATTTTTCAGGTGACCATACAAGAATTAATAAATTGGCATTCCCATTAATATTAATTATCCCATTCCGAGAATAATTCCTCAGGGGATCATGAAGAGCAAACTGTCCCCAATCTATTTCTTCTGATTTGTAATTTTCCATAAGTTGTTTAACCTTGTCGATATCGATTTCTTCAGATGAGAGACCCTTATCTGGACCCAATAACTGTTTCAAATCTTGTATTAGTTTATAAAATTCACTGGATTCAGGAATGCAATCTATGGAAGTACCGTTTATTTCAAGACCATGATCTAGACCTGGTAATAATTGTGTGGATGTAGGACAAGATATTGGTGTGGTGCATCTGGATTCAAAAAATGTATTGGTGGGATTTAAAAGCATAGTTGAAGCAAATTATAGCAAGGAAAGTAATATAAATGTATAGAAAATCAAATCGGGATCTGGGAAATCGGAATCTAAAGTATATTTATATATGCTTGAAGTTTTAATTACAAAAAAATTTTCCGTTGTTTATTTGTGGCGGCGGTCCTAACGGGAATGAAATTTTATTAGGCGGTCCATCAGCCCCCAGACAGCCCCCGACAAACAAAGTTTGAAATTTGCTCATTTTGAGAAAAACTTACCCCTTTGGGATAAATGTTATGGTTGCTATTATTAAACGGTTTTAGGGCTGGATTGTGATGGGGCTGGAATGATTTCTGCCTCAAAATTGAATAATCTTAGGCTGGAATATACAATAGGCGCAATTCACAATAGGCGTAATTCACAGGATTTATTACCTAGGAGTTTTAGGTTTACCTAATTACCTTCATTAGTTCGAACTAAATAAGTATAACATATCACAATTACATAGTTTCAATAGAAGAATTTGTCTCTGCTTATTTGTCTCACAATCATGTGTTTATAACCAGCTGTAAGATAAAAGATAAGAATCATAATCTTTGTGATAGGGCGGACATTGTTGAAGCGGTATTTACTGTAAATCCCACTCCCGACGGCCCTTTCCTAATCTAGAATTTTTTTTCTTGCATCATTTTCAACTATTATTTCCTTATTACTACACGTAAACAAAAATCTCTATTAATTTTCTTATAACCACGTCCTAACTCCTCATTTCTAATCAATCAATGAATAATATAATTGCAATATTGATATTCATCCGCGGTATTATTCCTAGCGGCTTAATTGTTTATCATTATGTATCCTGCATAGTAGCATATGTGCTTGTTTATTTCTACATATTCTTGGCTGTTCTTATGAGGATATATCTCGTGAAAATCAACTACGAGTTACTTATGTTGTTCTTATAAGACAATAATAATGTATAACAAACAACCAATGTAAATAGAAAACTAATTGAATGTTTGATTCTATAGAAGAATAGAGTGTAAAGATAGAGTATTTGCTTATATTAATTCACAGCGTGGCACGTGATATAAAAATGGGGGCGTCAAAATATTGACTTCTAGAAAATTAGCTGTGTTCACTTTTTTTTTTCAAATCCCGAACTTTGGAGTTTGACACTTTATGACTCAATGTCCTAAAGGTAGCCGCCAGCACAAAGAAAATGCCAGTTATTGTTCCCAGATAAGTCATGCATTTAGCGGAATTGTGACCCTTTTGTAAATATATAACAATTGTTTGCTTAGACGTGTTTGAGATACCTTTTTCCCAAACCCCAAACTGTGGAGTATGAATATCAATGATAACCGTTCTGAAATTTCTTTTTTTGCGCTAATATTTTTTTTGCATACACCTGACTCAAACGTATAAGTATATATATAACCTATATCCAGCAATTATAAATAAGGAATAGCTACCTGTATCATTTTAATATAAATATAACTATCATTTACTATTCCTTATAAGTTTTCTACAAAAATTTGCAACCGTTTACAAGAATGACAAATAATCAAATAATTGTGGCGCCTTCTAATGACGCAACCATTGCAACCACCACAGATGAGCAACGAGCCGACAGCGATTCGAATATACCCGACACCACCACCGATCATACTTTGACAACAAATGGGAAAATGGATAAAGAAGATTCAATATATTCTGGAGTTTCATATTCTCTGAAATTATCATTCACATCCCGAATATATAATCTTGTTATTGAAGATGTGGTTAAGAACTTCCATCCAGTTTATTTTGTAAGTATTATGGGAACAGGAATATCATCAAGTATATTATATCACTTCCCATTTGAATCGGCCTGGTTGAAAATATGTTCCTATATTATGTTTGCCTTTACTTGTATATTCTTTCTTGGAACCAGTACATTGTTTATCCTTTCATGTAAATATTTCCCAGGGAGGTTTCGCGAGTATCATGTTGATACATCCAAGGCAGTATTTATGGGATGTTATTCTATGGGATACATTACCATTGTCAATTACATCGATAATATCACTAAAGGAAACCATCCAATTTTTGTATGGGTGTTATGGTGGATTGCTGTTGGTTCAGCTATGTTTACTGCGTTTATAATTGTATTTTTCGCATTCATGTCCAAATTAAATAAACCTGCCACCACGGAGAAATTAAACGCAACGTTACTTCTCCCCATCGTGGCAATCACAGTTGTGTCTTCCTCAGGCCATCAACTTGAATTAACCCTTCCAGAATTGAATCAAACTGTGGTGACGTTGATTGTAAGTTTTATGCTTTGGTGTCTTTCAATCTCCCTTGCATTCATTATAATAACTTTATATTTCGGAAGATTAATCACCCATAAGATCCCACCTACTCATTTAGTGTTTTCTAGTTTCCTACCAGTGGGGTTTCTTGGTCAATCTTCATATAGTATTCTCCTTTGTGGAATAAACTTAAACACATTAATCCCAGAAGAACAACTTTGGGGGAAGATCTTTCTTTGTATATGTGGGTTTGTTAGTTTTTTCCTCTTGTCATTTGGATACTTTATGACATTTGTTGCTATCCTGTCGATATTTTCCAAAATCAAACCATTTGCAAAGAAACCAAATCCTCAACATACAAACAAATATGGATTGCTTAGATTACATAAGGGATTCTGGGCCATGACATTTCCCTTGGGGACAATGAGTCTTTCCAATACGGAAATTGGGAAAGGGGTAGTTGGAGATTATCCTTTGATTACATTTAAGGTAATGGGGGCGATATTTGGAGCCGCTTGTGTATTTGTGACAATTGGGTGTATTATTGGTGTGGTTGTTACTTGTATAAAGAAATTGGGTTCATTATTTAACAAAAGACTGATTAGCATAGTATAGGGTATTTAGCATATATTTATTACATTAATAGAACATTATCGCATGAACATTTTATGATAAGCAGTATATATAAGGCCAAAAATAAACAAAAGGTTAATATAAATAGAGTTAAATATAACATAATTAATTTCGCAGCCTACGATTTGTTCCACTGGTAAAGTTAAAGTCAATCAAAAACGTCGTATTCGACATTTCCATATCACAATAAGCTTACAAAAGTTGAACACTTCTGTCAATTACTTGTAATTTGCCTAGCCACTTATCTTTATATCTTGGTTTTGCAATATCTACTCGGTGTTATAATCCCTGTATATTCCCGCACCTCCGCATAAATCCGCACAATCAAACTCCAGAACAAAAATAATTTTTCACCACAATCTCTCATTTTCTCCACGTCATACCAATAATGGCGAAAGCAAAGAAGGGTAACAAACTACCCCTGGGTTATAAACAAGGTCCAGCCCACCCTTTCCTAACTTCCAAACCCCAACCTGCAAACACCCTTACCCGATTCGACCATTTCCTCCTTGCGTTGTTAATTGCCCTCGCCGTGGCAGTTAGACTCTATAAGATCTACTTACCTCCCCGAGTTGTATTTGATGAAGTTCACTTTGGAACATTTGCTCGAGATTATTACAGAGGGGAATTCTTCTTAGATGTCCATCCTCCATTGGCGAAGTTAATATATTACTGGGTTGCCCTAATTAATGGCTGGAATGGAGAATTCACATTTGATGATATTGGTAAGGAATATGATAGTAATGTTCCCTATGTCGCGATGAGAATGGTTAGTGGGATAGCTGGTGTTTTAACTGTGGTGTTTACATTTTTAACCGTGAGATTAAATTGTAGAAGTAGTGTTGCCTGGATTGCAGCTATACTTTTAATGATTGAGAATTCTCAAGTTACACAATCAAGATTGATTTTATTAGATACTCCTTTGATTTGTGCGCAACTGATTGTTGTTTATCAATATAAAAAGTTTGCCCAGACTCAAACTACATTTACGAAAACTTGGTTCACTCGACTTTTATTGACTGGTATCGCCCTAGGTGTGTTGATTTCAATCAAGCTTACTGGATTATACACTATGGCATGGGTTGGTATTCTAACTATATTACAATTATGGACTATTCTAGGTGATCTTGAAGTTAGTACTATTGCCTGGTTTATGCACGTCTTTGTTCGCGTGGCATGTCTTATTATTGTTCCATTAACAATATATTTAACGACATTTTACATACATTTCACGACATTGCCTTATTCTGGATTAGGTAGTTCAGGTATGAGTTCACAATTCCGATCAACATTTGATGATTCTAAATTACAAGATATTCCCGTGGATGTACATTATGGATCTACTGTCACTATCAAACACTTGAATCTCGAGAAATACTTGCATTCACATAATCATACTTATCCCACGGGATCTCAAGAACAACAAGTTACCGCATATGGATATGATGAAGATGAGAATAACCTCTGGATGATTGAATCACAACACAAGTTCAATGAAAGATTATACCTGAAGGGTCAAATCAAAGATGGTGATACTATTCGTTTGTATCATGTGGAAACGGGAAAGTATCTCCATGTCAATGATGTAAGACCGCCACTTTCAGAACATGACTATTCAAATGAAGTGAGTTGCCATGGTGATAGGAACTTACTTGGGGATATTAATTATGAATTCACAGTGAGACTAGTTAGTAAAGCTTCACATTCTCAAAATAACTTACCCTTGATTAAATTACGTGCTACTGAAAGTATATTCCAATTGGTACATCGTGGTACAAAATGTGTGATGATGAGTCATGAAACGAGGTTGCCTGAATGGGGGAGTGGTCAGAATGAAGTACTCTGTGTAGATCAACCAACTATACCTAACACCTTATGGTATATTGAACTGAACAGTCATCCTAATTTCAATGAAACTACAAACTTTGCCAAAGTTAAGTTCCCACCATATTCATTCTGGAAAAAAGTCTTGGAATACCATCGTGCTATGTTTAAATTGAATGGAAGCTTCACTGAAGATCACATCTATTCATCTGAACCTTCAACTTGGCCATTTGTATTACGAGGAGTGGCATATTATGGAAATGAAAATTTTAAACATTTACCTGGTGAAAATTCAAGTGCAATTTATATCTTGGGAAATATTGTGATTTATTATACGGGATTTTTCTTGATGCTTATATGCGGAATTACATATGCCTGGTATTTATTCTGGTATATTAATCCATTTGCAACTTTGACTCAGTTACTGGCACAAGACACTCTCTTTTATATGAATATTCGAGATTCCATACTTGGTTGGTTCTTAAATTATTTCCCAGCATTCCTTATGTCAAGGAAATTATTTCTTCATCATTATTTCCCAGCATTATATTTCACAACTATGTTAATTGGACAATATCTGGATTATCAAATAACCAAAAGAAAATATTTTGGCTGGTTATTACTTGTGAGTGTGTTGATTGGTGCAGGGTATTGTTATATTCATTTCATTCCAATTATATACGGCACAGAATGGACTTTGCAACAGTGTAATCATAGCAAGTGGTTGCCTACATGGGACATAAACTGTATGGCATATACATAGACAATAAATATAAACGCGTTTTATCTTGGAAAGCTTCTTCTTCTAGTTTCGGAAATGCCTGTAGTTACAGAGTTATCAGTATGTATGTTGAGCTTCTTCCTTATAACAAGATATAGGTTATACCTTACAGTAATTATTTTGACTCACCTTCTAGTTTCGGAAATTCCAGTAGCCACTTGAGTAATCAATTCTTCACACCAAGTCAACAATTTATCCTTTTCTTTAATCTTATCAATTCGTTCTTGTTCAACTTGTTGTAATTCCTCGCTTAATTCCTGTATAAGTTGTAATTGACTCTCTGGAGTTACACCTATACCCGGGAGGGCATCTATCAACATACTAATCTGTCGAGATTTTAAAATTATATCTGTCGAAAGTTCATTAATTGTATTCTTGAATTTTTCTTCATTATGTTCATGAGAGACCTTGTCAATCCCAGGCAGGGGTTGTTGTGAAGTTGGTGATTGTTGTTGTTGTTGTGGTAATGGGGCATTAGCAGCAAGATTTGATGCTGATGTTGGATCTTCAGAATCAAGTAATCCTGGTTCAGCATTAGTGTTGACATAATTTACCGACGCAGTGAATTGTTCAACTAGTTGATCAAGGCAGATTTGAAGTTGTGTTAGACGATCTGACATTGAATGTTTATATATTATTACCTAAATGAGCGTAATGTTTTAAGAAGCAACTACTTTTCAGAGTGTTGTAAATTCAAACACAAGTTTGGTTAACGTATTTTTCTTTGGTACTTAATCCGGGTAACACAATTTGAAATAATTTTTACTTTATATACAGGTTATAACTGGTTGAGAACAAAATATTTGCAACCAATTGGTTATTATCATGAAGTTGTTACAAATATCTCTTAGTCAATACTTCTCCTTCCTAAATTAAATCCTGGTTTTGCAAAATTCACTTAACATGTAGATAGGTATAGTATTCACTCGTTTTAGTTTATAATCAAATACTATGGTTTTCATTACCATACTTTCTTAAAATGTAATTACAATCTATATATTTTTGTCCAATAATCATGTAATGTTTAGTATATCTGTTCGAATTTCTTGTTTTCCACAAGAAATCACCTGATTTGATTTAATCATATAACAGAAATAGCTTCTATTCACCTGGTTTCTTTTATTCACATAAAGTTTCTTGTGAAGCACAATAGTTCGCATTATTGTGTTTTCAATCGTAGGGGCTCTTTAATCGGATTCAGTCACATTTATTGGTATCGGGGTTATTCTCCCCGTTTCATCTCTCTTAATCACATAGAATTTCCTGGCAAGTACAACATGGTTTAGGTTTCTATATCTTTTCAATATTTCAACAACGTTTCCTATTGCATAGTGACGAGAATAGGCACGATAAAGTCGACACACCAGATGGGTTTCACAATGTTTGTGTGAAACACTAGTATTTTCACAAGTGGTATCATATAGTTGACAATATGGACTCGTGAAAGCTCCGCGTGGGAAAATCTTGTCGAATTCATATAACCCTAATCTACGACAATTTGGATTCTGAATTATGGTGTCCCAATATAAGTTAATTATTGAATTTTCTTGATATCTAAGAATTCTTCCTAGTTTATTGGCCAGGAGTTTAGAAAAACCAAAATCATAAACACATAAAGTTTGTAAAGTATTTGACTGTAATTGGTATATAACTTGTTCAAGACCATCTCTTCTGGATTGTATTGACAAATGCTTTACATTTTTCAATAATTTGAATAACCATTCAAACAGTGCTATGTATATTTGAGATATCAAACTTAATTCAAAAGATCTAATCTCAGCAAAGTCGAAAATTCTGAGATCATCGTGTATAATAGTTGATGTAGTAAACTCTAACGATAACTTTTTAACCTTAACTCGTAATCCACTAACTTTGAAATTTGAGAAGGTTGATTTCGTTGATCTTAAAAACACCAACCATTCTAATGTATTGAATTTGGCAATTGTATTCAATACATCCAAACTTTCAAACTCGTGACAATCTATAGTTAGCTTTTTCACAGAAGTAATATTATCAACCTTTTCCTGGAGGAAATCTTTGGTTATATATAATACATGATTGCAACTAAGCCAGTTCGTTCTGCCAGGGAAGTCTAATTGGAGGTGTATGCTTGGATATCTTAATTTTATCCGTTGAAATTCACACCCATTAGAAAGAAAAAAATTATAAAACACAACCTTTTTGACTAAATTGAATTCACTTAAGCCCATTACTAGATTTAATTGATCGATTCGATTTAAAACCGTGAAATTCACAAATAAATCCGTATATAATTGCTTGCTTAGTATAAGTTTCTCGGGATTCCTATCACTATACAAATATAATTTTTCAAATTGTCGCTTGGCTCCTAAATGATGAAATCTGGAGTTAACTTGACGAACCAGAACGATATCGAATTGATTGAGATAGCTGAATATTTGGTGGAGTACTTCATCTGATAGTGATAAAATTGAATCAGCTACAACATGAGGAGGATTCAATCCTTCAACGTTATTTATAACTTCAGTATTCAGCTCTTCAACATGATTGACAGCACCAGGATCTAATTCTTCAATATTATCTGTACCTTCATGATTTAATTCTTCAACTTCATTCATAGCATCAGAATGCAATTCAGATTTATCTATAACTTTAGTAATCAATTCTTCAACTTTATTTATAACATCGGCATCCAACTCTTCAACTTGATTTATAACAGGACTCGATTCCTCAACATTATCTATAACATCAGAATCCAATTCTTCAATTTTATTAATGAAATCAGGTTTCAATTCTTCAATGTAATTTTCTATTTCAAGATTTGATATATTTACATTTTCCACAAGTTGGATTTGAAATGTGTCAATTAAATGTTCAATCTCCCCAAGAATTCCAATTACTTTCACTACACAATTTTCAGTGATTTCCAGAACATACTTCAAACCAATGTTAATTGTCAAGGCTATTATGAAGATTAACTCAATAATGAAACTCAACCCGGTAAGCAAGGACAAATTAACATTGAATACTATATGTTTTACCCCAATCATTTTTTTCGGAACAATGAGTTAGTTTGTTGGTTTTTTTCACCTTACCTCATACACATCAACTCTTGAACTTTTTTCCCCAGCTGGGTATGCCATATTCCTTGAATTTAAAAATTTATTTACAATATCCATATATAGGTGATACACGTTAATCAGATCATGATCTAGATGCACAACTTAGAACTTCTGAGCAGAAATATGTTACTAAGATCCTTCAATACACCAACCCCATTTAAATGAATCAAGTGTTGTTGACTTTACTCTAGTTCGTTCTAGTATCATCTACATATGTATAATCTAATAGGTTGAAGATATCTACTTGTTCAGTTGCTGTGGCGGAACAGCTCGGGATTAATTATATAGTCGTGTGCCTCGGTCCAAAAAAAAATGAAGTGTAAATCAAGATTGCCCTCCTTTTTTTACCGATAAGCCTCAGTAGCTGTCAACTTACCCCAGAATCACCCCTTAATATACAACATAACACATAACTGACAACACACAACATAACACATATAATATAACATGAATAATCTCGAAGAAGGACCCGTATGGCAAGCAGACAACGATGTATCTTGTTGTTTCCTTTGTTCCTCAGCATATCACCTATTCAATCGTCGTCATCATTGTCGAAAATGTGGAAGAGTTGTATGTGGAACTTGTTCTCAACAAGTTGTAAAATATTTCCCCAATACTATAATAGTTAATAATGAAGATGTTCGAAGTGTGGCTAAACCTCTGGAAGTATTTCGAACTTGTGATTTATGTGTTGATGAAATTAGAATGATCCGTAGGGCACTATTCAATCATGATAATGGTAGGAGTGGAGAGTCAAGTGGTGCTTCTTCAAGACATGAACTGCTGCTGAGTCAGGGAGAAATAACTGAGCGTGAAGATACCGATGGTGGAAGTTTGATCAAACATATTTCAAGAACAACCACAAAGTTGATTCATATTTCTAAACGATCTAGACCTGATAGTGAAAGTGATGATAACTTATGTCCTATATGTGCACAAGATCTACTTAAATTATATATCCATGAAAATCAAACCCATATTGAAGAAATCACCAATGATAATTTTGAACTGTTTAAACTGGATCATATTAGTGATTGTTTAATTACATTTGATTTCAGTGGTGAGACAAGGATGTCTCCTGGAAATACAAGGAATAAGATGCTAGTGTATAATATACCACCTATTCCAAAACCAATGTTTGAAAGTATTAGTGAACCTGTTAATTTTGATCTGGAGAGAGAAGAAGAAGAAAATCAAGGTACTCTGGAGAAACAAGTTGAAGAATTTGATCTTGAATGTGTGATTTGTTTAGAGGAGTTGAAACCAGGGGATAAAGTTGGAAGGTTGGAGTGTTTGTGTGTGTTTCATTACAAGTGTATTAAGGATTGGTTTAATAAGAAGGGGTTTGGTGAATGTCCTGTACATTTTCTACATAAGTAGAAGTAAACTGAGCGATAGCGAAGTTTACTTGTGTTAGACTTGAAATAAACTGAGCGATAGAGAAGTTTACTCGTATTAGAACTAAATAAATATTGTAAAGATTCGACACTGTAGTAAAGCCAGGTCTATCAAGTATTGATAATTTGACTTTATATACAACTAGGAATATATGATATAAAATGTGACTAGCGAGGTTGTTAAACTTGTATCGATATATTATTTTGTATATTATTTGTGTTCGTGCTATCTAACTAAAAGTATTTTCTAGAAAATGTATGTCAACGCCCTTAGGTGCCCAGACAGAAACTCTGTTCTCTACCGGGTTGTCACACTTATAATTACTAATATACAACTGAGCGATAGAAAATATATAAATTCAAGAGAAACTCCCTTCGCTATCGCTCAGGGGTTTCCTAACGCTCCTCCCTATCATCATGTCTTTGTCTCTTCCCTCTCTTCTCATGAAATTCTTTTGTCTGTCTAATTGCTTCAGCAGTTG
This sequence comes from Spathaspora jeffriesii, assembly GCA_030705235.1. Taxonomy (NCBI): domain Eukaryota; kingdom Fungi; phylum Ascomycota; class Pichiomycetes; order Serinales; family Debaryomycetaceae; genus Spathaspora; species Spathaspora jeffriesii. Next base: position 93,037 of record JAKTZF010000703.1, read on the forward strand.
CTCTATCAACATTTGGATGTAAAGCATCTAATACTTCCTTAGGTGGCATTTCCTGTTTAGGTAATTTCTTCCCCAAGACACTTTCAATACGAAGATACATTTCCAAATCATATTGAGTAATTAAAGAAATTGATTTCCCTGATTTCCCTGCTCTTGCAGTTCTCCCTACTCTATGAATATATGCCTTGGAATCAGTTGGAATATCATAATTTATAACCACATCAACTGAGGGAATATCCAACCCTCTTGCAGCAACATCAGTTGCCACGAGGATATTCGCACTTCTTGATTTGAATTTATTTAATGATCCTAATCTTTGGGCTTGTGAAAGTTGTCCATGTAATGGAACAGCATTAAATCCTAAAATCCTACAGAGTAATGCAGTACGTTGAGCATGTGCTACTGTTCTTGTGAATATAATAATCAATTTCCCTTCAAATTCAGAAAGTAAATGTATAAGTATGGTGTTTTTATATCCATCATGTACCAACATCATACTTTGAACTAAATTATCTGCAGTTTGATATTTTGAAGAAACTGCTACACGAACAGGATTATGTAAACTTGCACGTTGTAACTTCTCAATTTTATTCGTCATTGTAGCTGAAAACAAATATGTTGTACGTTTGATAGGAATAATCTTAAGGATTTTATCTAATGCTGGTCCAAAATCCATATCAAGTAATCTATCAGCTTCGTCCATGACCAAAAATTTCAAATCCTTCAATTTAAACCCCTTTGTCGTCTCCAAATGATCCATTATTCTCCCCGGGGTGGCAACAATCACATGAGGTTTCCGCATTAAATCCCGAGCTTGATCCATCATATCCATACCTCCCACAATACACACTGATCTTAATCCCATAGTCAGTCCTAAAGCCGCGAAAGTATCCTTGATTTGAAATGCTAATTCTCTAGTAGGTGCAAGAACAAGGGCGAAATAAGGTTGTTGTGCTTCCCAAAGTGCTTGTAATATAGGAATGGCAAATGCTGCGGTTTTCCCCGAACCAGTTTGAGCAAGTCCGATTATATCCTTACCTTCTAAAGCATGTGGGATTGATTCAGATTGGATTGGAGTTGGGGTTGTGTATTTCATGGCCTGGATAGACTCAAGAAGTTCAGGGACAAGTTTGAGTTCGGAAAAGGATTTGAATTTAAGTTCATCATCGGGATTAACTTCAAGGGTGGTGGAACTGGAACTGGCAGCAGGAGGAGGAGTAGGTGAGTTTTTTAATGCTTGTTGTTTGATCTTTTCTGCTAGTTTCTTGGTCGCGTCGATGTTTGATGTTTTCTTCTTGGTTATTTTTGAATCTTTCATATTGTACAAGGTTTAGGTGTCGGTATTATCTTTTGATTTTTTAAATATATTTTTTTTTTCGCTTATATGTGAGATGAGCAGAGATTTTTTTTCAACTGAGATCTACTAGTTTACACTAGAACTATAGAGCTGCAATATAAGTATAGAGTAACATGGCTAAACGGAGAACTAAAACAAGAACGCATAAGAAAGTTTCTGAGGAGGAACTTGCGAAAATCCCCAGATCAATGGTGCTTCATCTCGGAACATCCCTCAAAAACCATTCCTTAACTCAATTAGTTCGGGATTTTAGAAATGTAATGCAACCACATACCGCCATTAATTTACGTGAACGTAAATCCAACCGTTTGAAAGATTTCATAGTCATGGCCGGTCCTCTTGGTGTCTCCGACTTGTTTATTTTCAACCAATCTGAAACTGGGAATATTTCATTAAGAATTGGGAAAATGCCTCGAGGTCCAACATTACAATTTAAAATCAATTCATATTCATTAGTTAAAGATGTTAGAAGAATATTAAAACATCCCAAATCAGTAGGAAAGGATTCTCAAGAATTTTTAACTCCTCCCTTGTTAGTACTTAATGGATTTCTGGGAGTTAAAGATCTGGCACAACATGAAAGGTTAATGATCACTATGTTTCAAAATATGTTCCCGCCAATTCAACCACAACTGACAAAAGTTTCCAGTATAAAGCGAGTGTTGATTATTAGTAAAGATCAACAAACTAATGAAGTTGAAATTAGACATTATGCTATAAATACTAAACTTGTTGAAGAAAATCGTAATGTTAAGAAATTAATTAATTCACATCATAATTTAAAGAAACATTTACCTAATTTAGCAAAAAACTCCGACGTGTCGGATTTATTATTAGATCCATATGCCGTTGGTGGTATGACTTCAGATTCTGAAGTTGAAGATGATGCCATTGTGGAAATTAAACAAGATGTTGCAGCTACAGTTAAAAAGAAAGAAACTGAAGAAGAGACAACTAGTACTACTAAGAAGAGAGCGATTAAATTAACTGAACTTGGTCCAAGAATCAATATGAGTTTAGTTAAGATTGAAGAAGAATTGATTGGTTCTTCCAAAACACTTTATCATTCCACAATCACCAAATCAGATTTGGAACAAAAGGAATTAGCCAAGAAACATGAATTGAAACAAAAATTGAAAGCTGAAAGAAGAGCAAAACAACAACAAGCCGTTCAAGCCAAACAAGCCATTAAGGATGAGAAGAAAGCTAGAAGAAAAGCAAGACAAGCAGGTGAAGCAGGTGAAGAAGTTGAAGAAGAAAGTGAAGAATCCGATAGTGATGCTCCAGAAATTAATCCCCAGGATTATGAAAATGATAGTGATTTATATAGTGATGTTGAAGTGTAAATTATCATTTTAATTGTTCTATTTCCTGTATAAGAATTGTAATTTTCCGTTGTAATTTAACCACTTGAATTGAATTTTCAATTGCTTTTATAAACAGTTGTTGTGATAGTCTAAGTTGATTAGGTACAATCCCTCCAAATTGTAATATAGGATCTTTATATTTCTCCTCATCAATTTCTTCAACTGTGTTAACTTTCTCCTCTTTTCTCTTCCTATTCCGTACTCCCACCTCCTCAATCTTTTCCTTGATATTATTTTTTTTCGATAAATCAACCAAATTAAAATTCTCATCAACTTCCAAATTAGCAACTCGAGGTCTTAAATCAATTGATTCATGACCATATCTTCGTTCAAATCCTCGACCAATATGTTCATAATTTGCTTTACTTAAATTAACAAATCCATCAATGAAATTATTTCGATAGGTGTTATTCACTAGGTTTTCATAAGTGTCTATTAAGTTTAGAAGTTCTATTGTTTTATCATCAAGAGATTGCATTGGTTACTAGCTTTCGACTTACGTCGCCATGAAGAAAAAATTTGGTTGTCAAATTGGTTGTCTGGGTGCGAAAACTCGCGCTACCAGTTAGCACTTATATCTTGGTTCAGATTAAATGACTTTAAGAAGGTAGAACTAAACATTTGGTGGTTCAAGTTGTTAAAAATTGTTTACGAGAAGATGAGCGATGATCTACTCGTAACCCTAGTTTCATTCGGAAGGTAATAGTCAGGTATCGGATATACAAATTCTCTACACTTCTTCAAATAGTCATGAAGCGGATATACAAATTCTCTCCACTTCTTCAAATACGAAATTCAGATATTGAGTCGTTAGCTTGCGAATCATCTTTCTCTTACTTCGGACTATAAAAGTATCCGAAACCATTATATCCGTTGATTTACCATGAATAAGTACCTCGGTTAGCGACCAAAGAAAATTACGAGCTATGGTTTTCATACTCGGATACAAAGAGTAGAACTGAATACGAGAATATTGCTATTGATAACCCTCGGTTGATTTCATCTGGTTATTGATCACCAATAACTTAATCCAATGTATCCACAATCCATGCTGTACGGAAATATACAAACTTTCAGGGAAGCACGGAGTTTACACTTGTTTACTTGTTATTTGGATAAGTCAAGATATCCTTATCCGGTTTTGCCATTGTCTGGGATACTCTTATGATCAACATAATTACGAATAGATTGACAAAATCAAATTGAACTTCCGTCGGGATTAGTGTAAGTCCGTGAAACAAGTATTGAAATTCAGTGCGGATAAATAAGTTCACAATTTATCCGTGCGGATTTATCGAGAGTTACACCATGATCTACGTTCATTATTGAAATCGGACATCTCATGACTTGATTGCGGGTAAATATTGGGAAGTTAACTTTAATGATTAGACTGATTTTCCGTTCCCTGGCTTCTGAAATTCACGATGCAAGAAAAGTTAATATATTTATTACGAAGTATACGATACGATCAGAATTAACCGCGGTCATAAGAATATCAAGATGTGTTTGTATTGGTTTTGGAAATATTTCCGTGTCATTTGATTTCCGTAATTCAAACTAAACTGGAAGTTGAGATATATCCGTACCGAGTTAACACGGCTATGACAATATCCTAATAGAGGTGCGCGTGTATTAGTTCCCGAAATACTTCCCTGTAACTTGATTTACGAAACGCAAGCTAAACTGGAAGTTGAGATATATCCGTGTCGAATTAACCACGGTCGTAATATCCTCAAGCTGTGCGTGTATTAGTTCCCGAAATACTTCGCTTTAACTTGATTTACGAAATGCAAGCTAAACTGGAAGTTGAGATATATCCGTATCGAATTAACCACGGTCATAAGAATATCTTCAAGCTGTGCGTGTATTAGTTTCCGAAATACTTCGCTGTATCTTTATTTACGAAACGCAAACTGGAAGTTGAGATATATCCGTACCGAATTAACACGGCTACGACAATATCCTCAAGCTGTGCGTGTATTAGTTCCCGAAATACTTCGCTTTAACTTGATTTACGAAACATCTTGATATTTTTATGACCGTGGTACGGATATATCTCAACTTCCAGTTTATCTTGCGTGCTTGTATCAGTTCCCGAAATATTTCCGTGTTATTTGATTTACGAAATGCAAGAAAAACTGGAACTTGAGATATATCCGTACCGAATTAACACGGCTATGACAATACCTTCATAGAGATGTGCTTGTATTGGTTTCCGAAATACTTCCCTGTAACTTGATTTACGAAATGCAAGCTAAACTGGAAGTTAAGATATCTCCGTACCGAATTAGCACGGCTATAACAATTTCCTCATAGAGATGCGCGTGTATTAGTTCCCGATGTAACTTGATTTACGAAGCGCAAACTAAACTGGAAGCTGAGAAATATCCGTACCGAATTTGAATTAACCACGGTCATAAGAACATCCTCCAGATGTGCGTGTATTCGTTCATGCAATACTTCCATGTAACTTGATTTACGAAACGTAAGCTAAACCGGAAGTTAAGATATATCCGTACCGAATTAACCACGGTCATAACAATATCCTCATAAAGATGAGCTGGTTAAAAACTTCCGTGTCACTTGATTTCCGTAATTCAAGTTAAACTGGATACTTCGATCCGTACCGAAATAGCCAGTGGAAGTCATGTCAACCAATAATCAATATTAAAAGGTGAGTGGAAATTTCCCCAGATTTTTTTTTTCCGGGGTCAAGAACATAGTCACATACGAATACAATTTATAAGAATTCCTTGGCATGGGACAGGTGATTCGAAGATGATATTTGACGTGATAAATTGAGAGTTCTTGGCGATGCTACTATGTTTTGGCTACTGGCGGAAAAGATTAAATTTCAGGTTGTCTTGACCATGTGAGCTCATTCTTGCATACCGGGTAAACTCAGGGTAGTAAATAGTGATCCATCATCATGTCATCAGTGATTGTATGCAAGTGTCATTCTCGGATCATTCAATCAAGGTGGAACATAAATGTAAGTAACTGCAAACCGGACAACCACACGGAAGCCCGAGGCATATCAATCAAAATAAATCCACCCTATACTTTTACAGTAATTTCATTTCATCATGCCATAATTTTAACATTGCTAATATATCTAATTGAAATATTTTTAGCTCTGGTAATGGTATGATTTCTAGGTTCTCTGTTACCATTGTTCTCCTGCATGGATTGACCCTCGGAATAATTTGTCTCGCTCCTTTCGGCTAACAAAAAAAATATTTCCGCGGATATTCAAAGATTAGATAAGACCATAATTGACACTCCTGGACATATTGGAATCGTACAATTACCAATTATCTAGACTATCCAACACACTTCAAATATTTCCTGAGTTATATTCTGGGTTATGTTCAGGGTTATGTTTCTCTGACGGAAGAAAAACGGTGACATCGCCGGAAAAAAGAAACGTTAGTTTGTATATCCTCGGATATGCTCTGTGCAGTTCCAAGAAAATATCATGCAGTATTCACAACATTGTGTCAAAGGCGGATGGTATCACCTGGGGTAAATGGTGGAGCAGAGAATAGCTACAATTTCGCTAAACTATTAATTACTTGTATATTATGTAGTTATCACTTGGTAATATAGCAGCCTAACAACTTCGCTATTGCTCAATTGTTAGTGGTTATATTTTATATATACTCTTTAATCTATTAAACTCAGAACTAGGCAACAAACTATCAAACCCAAAACTGGGTTCATCCCCACTATGAGTAGCATGAATCAATTTAATCTCTTCATCCAGTCTAACTTTTTGTCTCATTTGATTTCCATGTTCATATATTCCATATGTCATTTCTTCCGATCCAATATGACGTTTAGTACCTGATGTATAAGTAATTTCAGCAAGATCATGTAAAATATTAGCAGTTAGTCCCCAAACATCATATATCTTCTCTCGAGATAATTCATCTCGACGTGAACCTAATCTCCCCCATTTATTTAATTTAGTTTGTTTGGAAATTTTAGGAGTTACGTTTGGAGGTGTTACTCGACCTTTATCTGCAAAATCCAATTCTGAACCTAATTTCAAATCTAATTCTGATTCTTCTTCAGAACATGAAAGATCTTTTATATCACGTAACCAATCTACTTCATTATCGTTATTCTGAAGAAATGTATATGAACGTAAATCCCAAGGTATACCTCCCCATTTAACTTTATATGAAACCCGTTCTAAACTTTCCAAAGGAGTTTGATCAACCATAGGATATAAGAAATCCCGTAATGGACAAGAAAATATCGAACTTGATTCTCCAGGATTAAGACTAAGATTAAGATTGTTTACCATATCACGACAATTCATAAATCCAATACAAGGTCTTACTGAAGAAAACGTTCTTGATAAATAACTTGGTAAAATATTTAAATGTTCAATGGTACATCCATATTGTGCCATCAATTCCTGATTATTAGCACTTATTCCAATTTCTTCTTCCATTTCTCGTCTGGCAACATTCCATTCATTTTCATATACATCATCGGCTTTACCTCCAGGAAGTGAGATATGTCCTGGGAAATTGCGTAATTTGGAAGATCTTTTTGTAAGAATAACCCGCAATTCGCCTAATTTACCCAAGAATAACAATACAAAAACAGCTGATCTTCGACTTACAGGTAATTTATGCCATATTGAAATCGGACTGTTTTGATAGTATGATGGAGTGAATTTTTTGATGTTATCTATAAGTAACCCTTCTGAATATTTAGTCATGTCTGCTAATAATAGTTATGGGTTGTAGAATGCAAATGTGAAAATCAATTGATTTTATATGAGTTTGGTTTTGTACCTCAGAAAAAAGAATAATAAAATTTCTTTTTTTCTTTGTTAGTGAATGTGTGAGTAAGTTGAATACTAAAGAAGAAGAAGAGAAAGGGCAGGAAAAAAAAAACCTTATTTTAGAAGTTGTCGCGGGAACCAGAGTCCATTTATAACAATACCCGGAAAAGGCGAACTTAGCGCACCGGAATATCAAACAACAAAAATAAGATACAGCGTGCGAAGAAAATATTTCTTTTTTTGGTTTCTTTTTTATTTTGGGTTGTTTTGAATATGGTTGAATTTTTACTAATTTTAGTAATGATTTACTTTGACACTTACTAAGATTCAACGCGCCTGAGTTTTGCCATGGAAATCAAGAAACTATGGAAATATACCCACCATACCATTTCAATCTATGTGCTAATCTAGAACGCTCCGCCCCCATGCAAAACATATACTATAGCACGTGATGCGTTGTTTATCCGAGGCGGAGAAGAAAATGGAGAAAATGTCAAACCTCTCTCCTCTTTTGTTCCATACGCGCAGCAACTAGATTGATGGATTAAATTTCATTTACAAATCTACATGAAATTTAAATTCTCCTCTTTTCATCTAACCATGGTCTACTACTTGAAACAGTCTAAATAAACAGCATTACGATCGTATAATAATTGTTGGGAGACAACACAGGGAGGGGAAAAACCTTTCCGTGAGTCATTTATTTATTTGCAACCAAAAAAAAAAATCTCCTCCTTATTGTGCATTCCCCTCTTTTGTTCTCCTCTTTTTTTCACACATTCATGAAATTTTGCTGGATGGTAGTTAAGATTTTTTTTTGCAGCCGTCAACTTATGAGTATTGTTATTTTGCAACTGGATGTATCGTTTAACTTCTCTCACATTTAATTTGTTGTTTGAATTTAGATATAGGTAATGACAAGAATTATTTATATCAGCAGCTTTCCTTCAGTGCCTATATAAAGTTTTTTTTCTATGAGAAAGTAACTAAAACAAGTTTTGGTTAAAAACTACAATGAAGTTTGAAAATGTTTCGAACGAATTCACGAAATCCACACAAGACTTTAATCACGGTAGTGTGTAGCTTCTAAGGTGTTTCGTTGAGATGTGGGTGATATTTGACAGAAATATAATTAAAAGTATCACATTTTGAACCTGAGTTGACACTTGATGTTACTTTGAATCTTGTTCTTGCGGAGATATACAGTTAACCCTGACTCTTAAATTCCAGTTTAATTTGAGACGGTGTATAAAAGACAAGTTCAACAAAGTTCTTGCTTTTTGCACCCTAATTACGACTGCATATAACCAAAGTTACAATTCATAAATCCGATTCTTGTGGAAGCATAATTTCAACTCTAAAAACTAACATTGAGGCAAATTTGAGAAAATATCAAGCAAGGCCATGCATTTATGTATAGCTCTTAATAGCTTTTTGGGTTTTTTCCATTTTTGGGATGAACTTTGCAGATGCGCGATGGTTTAAAAAGTCATTGCGATGCTTCATCGGAAAAGTGACAACATGCAAGAGAAAGCATGAATCTATATTTAACATTTGCATTGGATAAGAATAGCTGTCAAGAAACTTCTTCGAATATATCGATGACACGGTTTTTTAAAACATGTGCCCCTGGCAAAAGAAAATTAGTCACCGCTATTTTTATTTTCTTGTAGTATATACTATATTTTCCACAAACTAAAACTATATCTGGTTTGTTCTAGAAAGTATGTCTTCTTCTGTTTTATCCAGCATCATGACAGAAGGGGTTTCCTTTATCCACAAAATCAATAATTCAAAACATTAGTCAACAAATTATCTTTCAGTTTGAGTTCAATTGAACTTGAGTAGAGTTCTTATTGTAAAATCTCTATATTAAGTGCAGCAATTATGGTAAAATACGAGATCTAGAGGTATGAGTATACTACAAAACGATAGACTATACAAGAGTCTTTGCAATTATTAGACATTATAGATATGCCCCTGAAATTTGAACCTCGCTTATTCTAATGGGGAAGAAATTCCTTAATATGGTCAATTTCTATATAATATTTTTTTTATTTTTCAAGACAAGAAAATCTGGGGCTGAGTAAAAATTGTGAAACCAAAATCTTTCAAACTCTCCCGACTAAGCATAATAACTTTTGAACCATCTAAAGTAAAATTAACCTATAAATTAAGTCGAATCATTTTGCAACGAGGAGGCGTAGTCAGGACAGGGCACAATAGTGGCTTGGTTCGACAACAAACCAGAAGCTGCCATTTTTTTTGTCATTTTTTTCCGATACGATATATTTTTTTGCCGTTTTGGGTTTATTTACATTGTCGTGTGAATAATTTTAATGATCACAACTGTCAGGTAGTTTCCATTGTCAATTACATAAAAGGAATCAATCTGCTTGGAATTCTTTTCGTTTGCTGTTCCTATTTCCTTTTCTAACTATGTTTTTTTTATTTTCCCTCCTACTATTTTTTCAACTTGTATTTGCATGGTCTCCGACTGATTCTTACGCTCCTGGCGAAATTGATTGTCCAGCAAATAAATCGGTAGTACGTTTGGCAGATCATGTAAACCCCCAGGAAGCAGATTGGGTCCAACTGCGTAATGAAAACACTGACCAAGAATTAATCTCTTTCTTACAACATGCAAACTTGGATGATTTTAATGCTGAAGAATTTATCACTTCATTGAATAGGTCAATTAAAATTGGTCTTGCATTTAGTGGTGGTGGATATCGTGCCATGCTTCTGGGTGCAGGTCAATTCTCAGCTTTGGATAATAGAACAACTGGGGCTTGGGAAAATGGACTTGGAGGTTTGGTTCAAGCTGCAACTTATATGGTGGGGTTATCGGGTGGGAATTGGATGGTTGGTACAATAGCTATGAATAATTTCACTAGTGTTGAAGAGATTCTTCAAGAAGGAAAGATTTGGGATTTGACTCAATCAATTCTTAATCCTGGTGGTTGGAAAGTTTGGCAAACTGCCAGTTATTTCAAACTGTTAAGTGAAGATTTGGATAATAAACGAAATGCTGGGTTTGATGTAAGTTTGACGGATTTTTGGGGAAGAGCATTATCTCATCAATTCTTTGCTAAATTGGATGATTTTGGTGCGGCCTTGACTTGGTCAACTTTACAAAGTTCTGATGTGTTCACTAATCATGAAATGCCATTCCCAATTGTTGTGGCTCTTGGGAGAGAACCAGGAACTCTTATTGTCAGTGATAATTCCACTCTTTTTGAATTTAACCCTTATGAAATGGGATCTTGGGATCCTACCTTGTATCAATTCACTCCTGTAAGATACCTTGGAACGGAATATAATAATGGATCGCCAGTGAATGAATCATGTATTGGAGGATTTGACAATGCTGGGTTTATAATGGGGACATCTTCATCTTTGTTTAATCAATTCCTTTTACAAATAAATACCACCGATCTTGGCTCGACTGTGAAATCAATTCTTACCAACATTCTTGAAGCTTTGGACAAGAAAGAAAATGATATTGCCGTATATAAACCCAATCCATTCTACAACACCAGTGTCGCGGCCAAGAAGATTAGTACTAATGATACGCTTTTTTTGGTGGATGGAGGAGAAGATTTACAAAACATTCCATTGGCACCATTATTACAACCTGAACGTGATGTAGATGTGATATTTGCCTATGATAATTCTGCCGATACTGAATTCTCTTGGCCTAATGGAACTTCAATGATTGCTACATTTCAAAGACAATTTAATAGTCAGGGAGTTAATGCTAGTATTTTCCCTTATGTTCCTGATTCACAATCATTTATTAATTTGAATCTTACTGCTAGACCAGCATTTTTCGGATGTGATGTGAATAATCTTACTTCTATTCAAACCCAAACCCAAAATCCTGCTCCAATTTTATCTACTCCCTTAATAGTTTACACTGCCAATCGTCCATTCACATACGCATCCAACACATCGACGTTTAAAATGGGATATACTGACCAAGAGAGAAATGGGTTAATCCAGAACGGATTCGAAACTGCCCTGAGATTAAACATGACTTTGGATCTGGAGTGGAGAGCATGTGTAGGTTGTGCCATTATTAGACGAGAACAAGAACGTCAAGGTCAAGAACAAACAGATCAATGTAAACAATGTTTTCAGAAATATTGTTGGGATGGTAGTTTGGACAATTCAAACGTGGCCAATGTTAATTTTACTGATAATGGAACTACTGAAGGTGATACTGAAGGTGCAGCGGCCAAGAAAAGTTCGGCAATAAGACTGGAATTTTCATGGGTTGTCACATTAGGGTTGTTTGTTGTTGCTTTACTTATTTGATCAAGTTATAACTTGATGTATTTTGTAAAATAGGCTTTACTTATTTGATCAAGTTATACTTTACATGTATGTCTCTTCTTGTGTATAAAAATAATATGGTCTAAAATAAATATGTTACTATTTGGTTGCAATAATTCTGTGCGAAGTCACATGCCTCGTATCTGCCCCTCGTATTTTGGAAAATAGCAATCATAAACCATACCCCGAATATTGATTACTAACCTCCTAATTACTAATTGTAGATGCTTTCACGTTTATCTTTTTAATTTTGGTTATAAACTATTTAACTATGTCCAGTATCGCTAGTCAGAAACCAATTGAGGTTTCCGAATCAATAGTGGAAGTATTCGAAGGGGAATTATTCGATGAACATGATGCTGACAAAGCATACTTGGCCAAATCAAAACTTGTTGCCTCGGCAATTCAAGAAATTGGATTTGGGAAATATCAAATAGGATTATTTTTCGTGGCTGGGTTTGGTTGGTTTTCAGATAATGCCTGGCCTATAGCAACTTCATTAATAATCCCTAGATTAAATGAAATTGATGGCGTGCATGCACCAATAGGTAAAGCTCCTTATTTAACTCTAGCCCAGAATTTAGGATTACTTATGGGTGCATTAATCTGGTCCCTTTCTTCAGATATAATTGGTAGGAGATGGGCATTCAATTTAACTTTTTTAATCACGGGGATATGGGCTACAGTTTCAGGTTCATCACCTAATTTCGCTGCCTTGGGTGTATTTTGTTCATTCTGGAGTTTTGGTGTTGGGGGGAATTTACCTGTAGATTCGGCGATTTTTCTTGAGGCATTACCAAAATCTCATCAATGGTTATTGACGGTGATGTCGGTGTGGTGGGCCATTGGTCAAATAGTTGCCAATTTGATTTCTTGGGGGTTGATTGCTAATTTCTCGTGTCCTTCTGATGCCAGTGTTTGTTATAAGAAGGATAATAAAGGTTGGAGATATTTTTTGTTCACTATGGGCGGACTTACTTTATTGATGTTCATTGCCAGATTTGCATTTAATGTATTTGAATCGCCAAGATATTACATTGCCAGAGGGAATGATGAGAAGGCGATTCATACCTTGAATGAAATTGCCAGAATTAATGGGAAAAACAATCCCATAACCGTGGCAGATTTACAAGAGATAGATATTAAATTTGGTGAGGAAAACACCTCCACCAAGAACAAGCTTGTAGAAGAGAAGTTGAAACGATATAATTTTTCCCATATTCGGCAATGTTTTGCATCCAAGAAATTAGCCATATCATCAATCTTGGTGATTTCCACCTGGGGGATCATTGGACTTGCATTTCCCTTATATAACGCTTTCTTGCCATATTACTTGGAAACTAGAGGAAGTGCCAATAAACCCTTGTCCGTACATGACACTTATCGAAACACTTTAATTGTTTCCGTGTTAGGTGTCCCAGGGGCATTAATTGCTGGATTACTTGTTGAACTTCGAATTGGAAGAAAGGGGACTCTCTTTCTTTCCCTAGTGCTCACGGGTATCTTTCTCTTTGGTTCAACCACAGCGAAAACAAGTAATGCCAATCTAGGTTGGAATTGTATGTTTTCCTTCGTTTCAAATATCATGTATGGAGTATTGTACGCTTATACTCCTGAAGTATTCTTTTCAAAAATTAGAGGTACAGCAATAGGATTGGCAGCATCATTTAATCGGGTGTTGGGGATTTTCGCACCTATAATTGCCATATATGCCGATTTAACTACTTCGGCTCCTATATTTGTATCTGGAGCATTGTTTATATTTGCTGGATTGTTATCAATTTTCTTTCCTTATGAACCACGAGGGAAGGCTAGTTACTAACAACTGAGCGATAGCGAGGTTGTTAGTTAGACAGTCATACAGACAGAAAATTTTGTAATAAATATAACATTTACGTAATTAACAACTAATTACTTAGCAATATATACTTTTGTTTAACAATAACTTCGCTATTGCTCAGTTGTTTGCTCTCGCGTTTGTATTCCTAATTAGGGTTGTGGTTCCAGAATCTTTCCCGCGAATAATCTCTATTTTTTTCAGGGTAAACCAAGATTCAAATATATCACTTCTTCTTCTTTAAACATGACATTCAAGACAAACGCAGAGATTGCTCAATTTGGAGGGAAATTGTTGAAATTGTCCCATGACTCAACCACAACTCAAACTCCTATGGATGTGAATGTGTTCATTCCTAAATCAGATAAAAAACTCCCAGTATTGGTCTATCTTTCAGGATTAACATGTACACCTAATAATGCCAGTGAAAAATCATTTTTCCAATATTTCGCCGCCAAGTATGGATTTGCAATTGTATTTCCTGATACATCCCCTCGAGGTGCTCAAATTGCTGGTGAGGATGATTCATGGGATTTCGGAACTGGGGCAGGGTTTTATGTTGATGCAACTCAAGAACCTTGGAATAAAAATTATAAGATGTATACATATGTCCATAATGAACTTTTAACTGAATTGGGTAAACAATTCCCAACATTGGATTTCACTAATGTTTCAATCACAGGTCATTCAATGGGTGGTATGGGGGCCCTTGTAGGATTTTTATCTCAACCAGGGAAATATAAATCCGTCAGTGCATTTGCTCCAATTGCCAATCCATCCACTGTTCAATGGGGGGAAAAGAATTTTGGAAATTATTTAGGAGAGAATAAACAAGATTGGTATAAGTATGACCCTACCCATTTGATCAAGGATTATTCTCATGACAATCAATCTCCAATTTTGATTCATCAGGGATTGGGGGATAATTTCTATGGTGTACAGTTACAACCTGAAAACTTTGTTGCTGCAGCCAAGGAAGCTGGATATAAGGGAGGTGTTGAGTTGAATTTGGTGGAAGGGTATGATCATCTGTACTTTTTCATTTCTTCCTTTGTTGAAGATCATGCTAAACATCATGCCAAATACTTGGGTTTGACTCAATGACTAGGAAAATTGTAATTTTTTATATGTTATGTACTTCTATATACTATTATACTTTGTTTCCCATGTTTGATACCAAGTTGACTTTTTGTCTTTGTGAAGATCACGCGCTATATGAGCTAATCTAATTGATTCTTTAGTCAAGGTTTTAGTATACAGGTCGATCTCCTTGTCTATAGTTCTATCAAGCATCAAATCAACAATAAATTGATCGACAGTGCTGACCAAATTCGTTTGAATAGAGTAAATCGTATCTATGGATTCTCCAGGAGTGGTCTTTGGTAAAGATTTCTTGAATGATGCAATCAAAAGTTTAATTAATTCTATCTTCTTAAGCCACTTTTTGGCATATATGATTAATTCTTCTCGATCTATTTCCTGTTCGTTGTCTGCTGGAGGCTCTTCCTCTTCTTCCTCGTCTTCATCGTCACTAAATCCAAAAGGATCATCGTCAATCTCTTCGGGGTTTTCAGCCCATTCCTTAAACTCGTCAAATCCATCCTCCAAAATTAATATACTCTGTTTAATCTTGTCTGTAAGTAATGATAAATCTCCATTCTCGATCAATTTCACAAGTAAATCACAATTGGACCATATTCTACCAACCGCCAATAATCGACCATCCATTTCATCCTGTTTCGATTCTATTACAACTTCCTTGTCTACATCTTCTAAAATCACTTGCAACTCCTTGGCTAAAATATGATTCGACTCAAGTAATTGTTTAACTTGATTCAATATCTCTTGGAAAAACAACTTGGAAATTGAACCTGTTTCAAGTTGACTCACGACAGAAATTGATAATATTAAAGTTTCAGAAAGTTTCAGAAGGGTAGTGAATGCAGTATCTAACTCTTTCTTCAAGTTATCGGGTTTGAAAATTATACCTACTCTGGTAGTATGAGCCTTGACAAGTTTGACAAGTTTAAGTAATTCACTTGTGGGATCAGGAACTTTGGTAGTCTTGATTTGTGACATGGAAGTTGGATCGGAGATGGTTGAGATCCAATACCTCGTGGCTTCTTCGAAGGAGTCTATTAATGACTTTAATTCTTCTCTGGTTTTAGGCATTGTTGTGTATCCCAAGTTCCAAGTATTTAAGTTTGTTTTAATTTTTTTTTTTGCTTGTCCATACTACTCATCGAGAGAAGATATAATCTACAAATTTAATTTATTACATATTTATTTTAGATATATACCTTACCAATCATCGTCATCTTCATTATCACTATGTCCAACTTTTCCTTTTCTTTGACTAAGAGCAGCAGAAAGGGCATCTGCTAAACTTCCAGGTTGTCCCCCTCCAGTTGGAGGTGGTGGAGAAGTTTCTCCTCTTGCTTCCAGTAATAACACACTAGGCTTATCTAATTGTGACTTATCTACTTTTTTCAATGAACCAAGACCTGAACCTCTGATTGATGCCAAAAGGGCGTCCCTTCCTGCATCTCCTGTAGCTTGTGGAGGAGCACCTCCTGAGTACATATCGGGCATAGGTGGGGGAGGCGGTGGAGGCGCGGCACTTGCACCTCCCATAGCTGACATTGGGGGTGGTGGAGGAGCAGGGGGTGGGGGAACCTGTTGTTGCTGATTGAAAGTGGTTGGTGGTGGAGGTGGAGGAGGTGGAGGTGCTTGTTGTTGTGGATTGTAAGCTGGTGGAGGAGTCTCTTGAACTGGCTGATGCATTGGAGGAGGAACTGGTATTGGTCTATTTTGGTTCATAACAGGAGGTGGTGGGACATGTTGGTTCATTGCAGGAGGAGGATAAGGTTGGTGTTGAGTCTGAACTGGTGTAATTTGCTGAGAAGATCCAGTTCTATGTGCCCTTGGTGGTGGTGGTGGAGGTGGGGGTCCTCCTCTTGCTGCTCTTGGGGGAGGAGGTGGGGGTACAAACCCTTGACTTGTAGATCTTGGCGGTGGTGGAGGCACGCCTGTTCTTCCTGGAAATGGTGGGGGCGGGGCGTTTCCTGTTCTAATTGGTGGTAGAGGAGGTGGTGCTCCGTTTGCTCTAGCTGGCGGTGGTGGGGGCATACCTGCTTGAGGTTGGAATGGAGGAGGAACGCCAAACTTGTGCTGTGCTGGTTGTTGAGGTTGGAATGGAGGAGGGACACCAAACTTGTGTGGCGCGGGTGCTTGCTGCTGTTGGTGTTGATATTGCGGTTGAGGTGGTTGTTGATATTGTTGCTGTTGCTGTGGTGGTGGACCACTTGGCAGGTATACAGGAGGAGATGGCAGATATGGAGAGGAAGGATCTGGTAATGATGTATTCCTCACCGGTGGAGGTACTGCCGTTGCTGGTGGAAGTCTAAATCTAGAAACAGGAGGAGGTGCTGGTTCTGGTAATGCTGGTTCATCCATTGGTTCATCAGCAGGAGTAACTACTTCAGGTGAGGGTGAATAAATATCTGGAGTTTCTTGATATGATGATTCAGGAGTTGCAGATTTTTGTGCTGTTCCTGGCGGAGGGGGAGGTGGAGGTGCTTTCTTGTGTCTAGAAGTTGTTGACAGTATTCTTACCGGTTCTTTTTCCACTTTTTGTTGATATTTCCTAGGAATTGGTGGTTCTAATCCAACTAATGGTCCTCCTTGTTTAGCAATATAATCTTTAATAAATTCTCTATTATCAGCAATCATATCTTCAGTAATTCCAGCTGCTTCCAATTCAGTATATAAAGATCTCCACTCAGGAGGAGGAACATCATCATAGTAAAATACCCCTTTACTTCTTCGTTGTCTTTGGGCAGTATTGACATCGACAAACTCTCCTCTTGGACCTGGAGCTTGAGGACCCTTTGGACCAGCTCTCTCCTTCAAGGCAATTGCATTCTTATTCTTGGCTGTAGCGCTGGAACCATGTTTCTGACGAGTAGTGACTCGCTTGTAGAAATGTGTAGCATCATTGGTATCTTCAAATAATAATCCCACCAAACAATCTTCAATTTCAAATGTGTGGAAAAACTTTCGATCTTGATTATACTCAAAATTGACATACAATTCTTGATCCCATACAACACCCCTATTCCCAATGACATCAACCAATTTAAGGAAAAATGTATGTCCAACTAAATCATCAACTAAAAGAATGGCTCCTGCCAACCCAGTATATACCCATTTGGTGGGGTCAGGATAGGCAATGTATAATCTGGCCACAGTAGCATCAATTATTTTGTTGTTGGCCTTGGGGATGGCACGCTTGATTTTCTCTTTATCGAACGGCGTTAATATGGCCATTATAGTTGATTTCAAGTCTATAAAATTGGATGTATGCCTATAGTTTGTGGGTGGATGAAACTGTTCCATAAATTTGTTACAAGGGGAAAAAATAGACAACATTCTAGAACAGAATCTGTAAATTTTCACATTTTACAGTTTACTCTTGACATCCTCAACAAAGAAAAAAAAACCGATCCATCTGATCTTGATTTCATCTCCATTTTAAGAATCAAGAAATATAAACATGTCAGGTCGTCAAGGTGGTAAAGCTAAGCCATTGAAGGCTCCAAAGAAGAAGCAACAAGATTTTGATGAAGAAGATACAGCATTCAAGGCCAAACAAAAGGCCGACGCTGCTGCTAAAAAGGCCATGGCTGAACAAGCTAAGAAGGGTGGTCCATTAATCGGTGGAGGAATCAAGAAGAGTGGTAAGAAGTAAAACTGTTTAGATTGTCAATATATATCGTGCTTTTTCTGCTTTGTAGATCAAACCATTAGCTTCAGGGGCAGGATATTCCAAGTTCTTTCTTGAGATAGCTAAATTTCTATAAACATATATTTGGAAACACACATACAAAGATAGATTATACTGTTTATATATCATTATTGAGTATTGTTCTTTTCTCTAGAGCCCTGTTGTTCATTGTGTAGTAGATTCTTATCACCCTGCCATTTTACTAACAAATTTAGTAGGGAACCCTTTGATTGAGAATATTTGGATTCGCAGCTCATATACTGTTTCAGATCTAATAGTTGAGCATCAAATAATTTCAATTGAGTTTCCTAAATGCTCATAATGACGATGGCCGCGCATTTCTTCTCGGGACTAACAGCGGGATTGATAGTTTCATAGTGGTGAATCCCATCTGGGTAGTTAATGGATCATCGAACATTCGGTTCAAATATTCCTTCGGGATGATATATAGGTCTGCGAGTTTCTTTAGTTGATCGCATTCATTGATATAGGGTGATTGGGTATGTTACCTTATTTCTACCTATAACTTACTTCATTAACCGAGGACGTAAAAGTAGAAGAAGGTCAAGTGGGAATGTGTTCATTAGTGATCATGACCATCCCAAGAAGTATTAGCCTTGGCTTACCTTATCATATGTAATTATTTAGCTTTAACAAAAGATAGTTTGGATTCTACAGTTTGCAACGATGTTTATATCATCAAGTTCACTTATCCGATTATACTGTTTCTAATTTCCTGTATCACAGTGATCTTTTAGGCGATATTATTTCTAAGTTTTCATACGAAATAAACAACGAACAGACCAATTACTTATCTCCGTGCATTTGAAAACAATCACACCTTGACAAGAAACTGCTAGATGACCTAAATAACTGTGAATTTATAAAAATATAAATCAAAAAAGAAGCGACCTCGGTGAGGATCGAACTCACGATCTTGAGATTAACAGTCTCACGCCTTAACCAGCTTGGCCACGAAGTCTTTTTTTTTCAAAACAATTTCAATTTTTCTATGGCCCCACTTGAATGAATTCCTATTTTGGAAATTTATAACGGCATTTGGTGTCTTTATTTAGTAATTATCATCGGAGCTTGAATATTTTGACGATTGGGCTTGTTATATTTCGAGTAAGAAGTAGTTCAGAAATTGTTTAGCAAGTAAATAGGGTACTTCATGCTTATCTTTATTCAGAAATAACGCAATACACTGAGGTACTTATAACTCTAAATTGTTGCTTTGCAGAAGTATAATTACAGATGAAGTTGTGTTGCAAGTTAGCAAAAGGACAGTTTAGTTCAGCAAGGTTCAACCCTACTATGAACAATTCAATGAGTTATTAGTTGAGGAATTCTTGTAATTTGATGTTTGTGTATCTGATAAAACTTTTTGAAATTGTAATAATTCTTGTTGAAAATTGTCCAATTAATGATAGAATTACAACAAATTTGCAATCGATGTGTGAAAAACTGATTTTCGCAAATTCTTGGCAAAAAATTGTGATATCATTGAATACAATTGTGGCTTTTTATCTACAGAACTTTGATCACACTAGAAGAAACTAGCTTATACTAATACATCCCATATTGATTGGCTTTCTGAAACCGAGAGTCGGCTCCAGCGAAAAAACCAATTTGGCAAACGTTCCCCCCTCAAATAGGGCTTGGTTGTTGGTTGATACCGCACTGATGATTTGCGACTCCGCAACCTTAGCGGAATTCCGACGTCCTCCTAAATAGGAATTTTGTCTCTGTCAAAGTCCGCCAAAATTTCGAATTACTAATCATATTTCCTAATTAGGAATATTATAACGGTATTTCAAAATTGACAACTTCGCCGGAAAAGGTTCCGATGCCGTACCGACATGAATTTTTCCTTTATTTTTGCATCTATTATAAAAGTTCCACAATATCCTCGTGTGCTAAAATAGCAATGCATTATAATAAATTTTAATCAATTTTATCAGTTTAATAATAATGGAGGAAACCGATTTGAACAAGAAAATCGACCTCGAAAACTTTGCCACTAGTGAAACAACAATAGATAGTGAAGAACCTATTGAATTATCAGATAAATTAGGTGATGCTCATTTAAATATATTGCCTACTAAGAAACTACTAATATGCCTTGGTGCATTATCTGCTGGTCTTTTTGCTTCATTTGTTGATCAAACCAGTATTACTATTGCATTGCCCCAAATAGGTGAGGACTTGAATGCAGAGACAACTATAAATTGGGCATCTACTGCCTCACTTATGGCCAATTGTGTTTGCCAAGTGCTCTTTGGAAGATTCGCAGATATTTTTGGCAGAAAACAAGTATTGCTAGCTTCATTGGGAATTCTAGCCATTGCTGATCTTGCATGTGGGTTTGCTCAAACTGGGGTTCAGTTCTTTATATTTAGAGCATTCACCGGTATTGGCGGGGGAGGGATCCAGTCATTAACTATGGTTATGGTTAGTGATATCTGTACCCTCAAGCAACGTGGTAAATACCAAGGGATCTTGGGTGCCCAAGTTGGGTTGGGGAATGCTTTAGGACCCTTTCTCATGTCTGCATTCATTGAAAGAAACAGTTGGAGAAATTTTTATCATATGATGACCCCATTAATCGCGTTAGTAATGGCAGTGGTATGGTATCTTATTGATACTCGAGAAAATACCAAAAATTTGAATGATGTATTAAGCAGAAGGGAAAAGTTTAAAAACATTGATTATTTAGGAGTCTTCTTCAGTACTGCGAGTCTAGTATTGTTACTTATCCCTATTAGTGGTGGTGGATCTACATATGCTTGGAACAGTACTATTGTAATAGTAATGTTTGTCATTGGTGGACTCTGTCTTGTTATATTTCTCATAGTTGAAGCTAAAACTTCAAAACTACCAATGATTCCACTTTCATTATTCTCAAGAACCTCGCTAAGCTTAATCTTGAGTTCCAACTTCTTCTATGGAATGGCTTATTATGGATTCACTTATTATATTGGATACTATTACCAAATTGTACGTGACAAAGATTCGATTCATGCATCTATTTTAATGTTGCCATTAGTGGTTCCCCTTTCAATATCGTCTATCATTGCAGGTGTGTTAATAAGTTACACAGGTAATTATAAGTATGTTATTCTTATTGGGTATGGAGTGTGGACACTTGCATGTGGATTAACGTTGTTATTTGATGTTAATACTAATTACGGTGTAGTTGTTGTTATACTTTTGGTCATGGGTACTGGTGTTGGTTGGACATTTCAACCCACAATGGTTGCAGCTCAAAGTCAGGCCAAGAAGTCAGAACGTGCAGTTGTTATAAGTGCAAGGAATGTTCTTCGATCCTTTGGAGGTTCTGTCGGAATTGCGGTAGCATCTTTAATCGTAAGCAATACATTATTGACTCAGGTAAACCAACAACTCAAACAGGGACTGCTGATAATTCCAGATTCCTACTTAAATTATATTAAAACTCATATTTACTCAAGAATTGATACATCAGAATTGAATGCTGAACAAATTATTCTTGTCAAGCAGATGTATATGAAATCAATTCGAAACTTCTTTTACTTAACAATTCCATTAATTGGTGTTTGTTTTATTAGTACCATTTTTGTTAAAGATAGAGGTCTTCAATGTATTGACGAGGAGCCAGTTAACTCCACGAAAAAAGAGATAGACGCTAAATAATGATAATTTATTTAATGATATAGAAGGTTATAGATTTAACGCATATTAGAATAATAAAGTGTATTGTATTGGTTTTCATTCTTTACCGATTCCAAAAAGATCATTAAATTCCACGTTCTCCTGAAAATAATCAATTCCTTGACTTGCCAAATCATTCATACGTTCGTAAGCCGCTCCTATATCTTTAAAATCAAAATTCAGTTTTATATATTTGATGAATTCAGAATATTCGTCTGGTACAGTTCCAGTCAGCTGTCCCGACCCTTGCAATTTAGACATTGCAATTCCGACTCTCGATACAAAAGTTTCAACTTGAGTTTCATTCATAAATCCATTTAAACTTAGAACACCCTGAAACGCGTGGTAAAGAAAATGTATATCTTGTTCGAAAAACTTCCAACCACGTAAGTAAATTACCATTGCACTGAATAAAAGTACAAACCAAAAAGCTGTTTTGACCAATGTAAATACTAAGCTTATGCCCACTTTTACAGACTGTTTCATTATCTTATATAGCACATAAATACCAACTAACAGGATGGCGATTAATGTAAATTCTGGGTAGTTCCTGTGAGCAATAACAAATAATGTTATCATGTAACTCAACAGTATTTGAACTACTGCAAAAACAATAATACAAATCTGCGTAACAATATCATATAGACTCATTTCCTTCTAGTTGCTGATGTGTTGAATTTAGTTTAAGTTATTGATTCTTATTGGCTATGAAAAGTATGAAAGACAAACTTTATAAATAAGTATAAAGGGCAAAACTATAAATATTAAATCGAGGGGTTACCCGGTTAAACGTTCTTTTCCCATCTTTTTTTTTCTTCTTGTGGTTGCAGCACTATAAATAGTGGGTGACATTGGAAAATTTTTACTTGGTTTTCACTTTTTCTTGTTCTTTGAAAGTTGCACTCCGAATTTAGAAATTTGACAGTTTTTTAGTTGAAGGATTTGATCGGTTCAATTGCCTCGTTCATTATGATTTATCATTTTGAAAGCTTGTTTTGTTTAGAGGGTCTTGCCTATTAAGTTAGGGGGGTCTTCGTGCCTTGTTTGAGGCGGACAAGACTTGTTAGAGGTTAGTTGGATTTAGATTGAATGTTTTGTTAGCTACCTGTTGATAAATGTTCGGTCAGATAAAGAGTGGTTACAAAGAATATTCAAAAGGTTAGAAACTTTAGAGTATCCCGTTAAATCACAACATTCACGAGATTCAAGATGGGCTTTTATATGTGAAAACTACTTCCTGGTATGAATTTGTCTCTGTGTAAATATTCTCTTGGTTTACTGACTAAATATTAATTGAATCTATCTCTACAAGAATACCATTTTGGTGATGGTTTATGCTTTGATTGAACTGTTGACTTTTGAGCCTGCGATGGGTGTAGTAAATAAATCCAAAACTTAGGGGCGCTATTTAAAATCAAACCTAGTAATATCTGATTAAAGTTGTCAACAAGGCAAGATCATCAGCAAACTTGAGTAAATGATGGTTTTCTCCTTTGTTTAGCGTCCTTGTTTCCTTGCTAAATGTCCGTGCCTCCTTTCTATGATCAGTGTGACCTTGGATATTGTTTTTCTACTGATTCGTACGATATCCCAAAAAGGAAAGGCAGGGTATCGAAAAAAAAAAGAGTTGACAATTGAAACAGCATTTTCTATCAACTTGAAATTGCTTTCCCTAATATTTGAAACTAAGGGGGGTCACTAGAAGTCATAAATAACAAAAAATGTTTACGAGAAAGAAACCCCCTCAACCCTCTACTTTGGAAGAACTTCAGGAAACATACTCTGACTGTTGTGACCAAACTATAAAGAATTTGACGTTGGAAGAAAAGGGCAATTTTGAAGATTCATTAAAGGGATGGAAGAGCTTGCACACTTCATTGTTATACAAAATTTTACTATTTGAAAAGACAGGTAATTTATCGTCAGCAGAAGGTCAAATTTTGAATGAACTACGAGCCATTCGAGATCAGAATGTAAAACATTTAATACGAGTTCAATTACGATTGGATGAATTAAATAGAATAAAAAAACGAGAAGCTAGTGGAGCACCTCCACCCCCTCCACCTCGAAGAAATGCTAGTCATCTTCCCCAAAAACTGGTGCCTTCATTAAGAGTTTCTGCTCCTTCTGGTAATCCTGCTGCTTCTGCAACTCCCAGAGGAATCATGAAATCATTACGTACCAACTCGAATGGTGCTAATCCGATAACAAAACAAGCAAATAATTCATCTAGTATTGTATCTGCATCGGCTAAACAAGCAGAGCAGGCAGCAAGTGTATCGTGGCAAAATCCCATAACTTGGAAACAGAAATACAATGCCTCGAAAAGTTCTAAGAGCAAGATTGATAATGATTTATTTCAAGATTTTGATCAAGATCTGTACGAGGTGGGTGGTAAGGGTCGTGAAAAACTGAGTTCAAGATCTTCTTCTGGATTGACAGAGTACTCCAGTAGTGAGCAGGAAGATAAAAGTTTAATCGATCTTGAAGATGACCAGATTCATCAGTTTAATTCTCTACACCCTGATCCCTTTAAGTACGGTCCAGAAACGGCAATATCGAAGTCAATGGATGACCTAACAATCAAAGCAATAGAAAGCCCGCCTGATAGACCTTATCAAAAAGGGGATATTTTAGAATCAAGTGATGTAACAAAACCGAAACATGTTTCAAAGAGTTCATCTGATATTCCTCAAGAAAGAACGAAAAAAGTAGCAACAAACAAACCTTATATTTATAAGAAACCCCAGCCAATGAATTTGCAAAGACTAATGCAACAACTGTCACCGAAGCAGAATAATAGGCCGACAAAGACAACCCACAAGCACACGCATACACAAGCGCAATCACAAACTTCGGTCAAGCAAAGACCGAAACCCGCATCAAATATTACCTACAATTATGTCAAAGCATCTCCACCAGCAAAGGTTAAAATAGCAGCAAAACCAACAGCTAAACCACCGGTAAGTAATGGTCATTCCCTTCAGAAACCTCCTGCCAAGCAAAATGTTGAAGATCCTCCTCTCAGTCCAACAATGGATGACCTACTAAGTGCTTATGATGATGATGAAGATGTATTAACGAATGAAAAGGAACAAGATAAACTTATTTCTTCGATTCGTGGTATAGACCCAGTATCAGCAAAGCAAATTTTGAATGATATAGTGGTACATGGAGACGAAGTTTACTGGGATGATATAATTGGACTTGAAAGTGCAAAGGAATCTTTAAAAGAAGCTGTAGTTTATCCCTTTTTGAGACCAGATTTGTTTCGAGGGTTGAGAGAACCAACTCGAGGAATGCTTTTATTTGGGCCACCAGGAACTGGTAAGACCATGTTGGCGCGAGCAGTAGCTACAGAATCGCGTTCTACTTTTTTCTCGATTAGTTCTTCATCATTGACATCTAAATATCTCGGAGAATCAGAGAAACTAGTAAAAGCTTTATTCTTATTAGCTAGGAAGTTAGCACCTTCAATTGTTTTTATGGATGAAATTGATTCGTTGCTAGGTTCACGAACAGAAGGGGAAATGGAGAGTATGAGAAGAATTAAGAATGAATTTTTGGTACTGTGGTCAGAACTTTCGAGTGCGGCAGCGGGTCGAGATTCGGAAAATGATGACATATCGAGAGTCTTAGTTTTAGGCGCTACCAATCTACCCTGGTCTATAGATGAAGCTGCCAGGAGAAGATTTGTTAGACGACAATATATTCCATTACCTGAGGCAGAGGCAAGAATTTCTCAGATAAAGAAGTTGTTACAGTATCAAAAGAACACTTTGTCAGAACAGGATTTTGACATATTGAAAAACTTAACCGAAGGTTTCAGCGGGTCTGATATAACTGCATTGGCCAAGGACTCAGCTATGGGACCTTTGCGAGTATTAGGAGAAAAGTTATTGCTGACTCCAACGGACCAAATTCGACCAATCTGTCTTGAAGATTTTCGAAATAGTTTGAATTATATCCGACCAAGTGTTTCCAAGGAGGGATTACGAAAACACGAGGAATGGGCGAGAAAATTTGGATCTTCTGGTGTATAGTAATAAACAAGCATCTATGTGTTTTAGTATATAATTTTTTTCTTGTTACATGTGCTGCATATTTATGTACAGATAGTGTCATTCAGTCGCTAGGTCCATAAATGTTCTGGAATTTTATTTTGTACTCTCAAGGGGAGGCATCTGTATGTTGCTTTTCTGATGAGAATTCTTGGGCCAAGGAATTGATTAGATTTAAAAACCTAGAAAAATAAATTGTTCAGGTCATTTGTCCCAAGACTTGAAGCATCATCAAGGAAACGTTCGCATATTATAAAAGATCCCCATAATCGTATAAATGTAGTGACCTTGCAAGAAAAATGGGTATCAATCCCTTACTGTGCTGTGCGGTTTCCGACTGTAAGATACTTCATTTTGAATAAACGAACAGGAACCCAGTAGGGCTTAAGTAATATTCTGGGCATGTAGTATTTACCATGTGTATAGTGATCTAATTTCCGTTTCAATACTTTCCCGTAAAGAGATGAGTCGGTTAAAAAATATTCTTTGAATTTTGTTATCATATATCTAATTTAGCAAAAGAAGCACAAAATCGGACTTAGATAGGATGATAATTGAAATCCATGTATCCTTACTGCACTCGTTCGAAATCAACAAGAATTAGAAGACTTATTGAAAAATGCCATACGCACTCTAATAGGTCCAAGCTATCACTGATAAGAAAGATACCCGGATATTTGTTCCCGATGTACCCGTCATAATCATATATGCCGCTTGGCTATTATTCAGATGTAGCATTTTCTTAAGGATCTTGGCTCTTGCCCAGTAGTTCGGAAAACATTTCAGGATCTCCGGAAAGAAAATCCAGCCAAGATTAGCTGTCACTGTGGCTTTGGCTGTTTGTCGTAGCTTTTAAGTCATGTGTCACAGTTCTGTAATTTCTATTCCTGAGTCTCGATTACCGTTAAGTGCTCTGGTTAAGACATAGAAAGAGATTTCGGCGTACCTGCAACTGAGAGCTTGGTTAGCATAAAAAAATATAAAAGAAAAGAAGTACAATAATTCCGTGTGCCAAGATACACGAAATTGTCTGGTCATTGCATGATTTTACATAAACTAGCTTGTGTTTATTCCAGAAAGATTACTAGTATCTGATATGCGGGGATATACCCGCTAAATGACCAAATTAATTATTTTTGATCGTTAAGGTATGTGTACCTGTCACAATAATGAAGTTTTGTATTGTTGGTTTATCAATTCTCTAAGTTCTTTTTAATGTCTCTTCTAGTCATCTTATTTAAACGGGTAGATTTGTATTTAATTTGGTCCAATGATTTCCGATTTCTACTAATGAAGAACAGCTTATCTCATTACAGAGATCTGCTCGATGTACTAAACGTAGTCAAGAAAAACAGATATTTAGCAATGTGGCCTACTTCCTCAAGGCACGAGAAAATAACGCCATATCAACGGTGGTTCCAAAGGCAACGGAGAAAATTAATTTAACACTGAAACATATTTTTTTTTTTTAAATAAGATTTATTCCTCATGTCTGCTGCATCTTCATGCATAATTAATAATATTTTTATAAAACCGTGAAAAAATTATTTTTTGTTTATTTCAACTGAAGAAATTTACCTTAGTTAGACCAGTGACATCAGTCACAGATTGACATATTGGACATGTTGGTACAACTTACGAGCCAGCGTCAAAAAATAAATGCTGTGATATTTTTAAGACGAAGGCCATCTAAAACTTATTCTTGGAATATATAGTAACCGATTATAGTTGCAAAGAACAGATTACCTTTCTTTTTAGAACTTCATTTCCAATATTCTTTTTGAATTTCTCATTACTCCTTTATAAGGTATTGACCAATAATGCCAATGATAGATATAGCTCCACACACATATGGCCCGAGTCGTCTAGACCCTCAATCGAATTGTGAAGAAGATACTGTGCATGAAA
Organism: Spathaspora jeffriesii; assembly: GCA_030705235.1. NCBI lineage: Eukaryota > Fungi > Ascomycota > Pichiomycetes > Serinales > Debaryomycetaceae > Spathaspora > Spathaspora jeffriesii. The sequence goes on from JAKTZF010000703.1 coordinate 121,185, forward strand.
ACTCTCCGCCAGCATCTACAAGTTATGTGGCGTCCGCTGTAAAGTTAGAGCCGGTAGGCCAGGTTCATAGTCCAAGTGAAGCATCTTTACCTAGTTTCATAAGCCATTGTCTGTCCTGTTATTATTCTCCTGCTCCACCGTTACTGTCACTAACGTCTTCTCTGAACCAGCAAATGGGTTGTACCTCGATGGTGACAATGCAACACCAACCACCACTACCACAACAATCGCAGCTCCAGTCATCACAGTCAAACATACAATACATCCCTTCCAAACTTCCATTTGATGGGATTTCTTCCAGCTCAACAGCCTCTGAGTATTCGTTGCAATCTCATTCGTATTCGTCACTGGTTTCATCACTACCTCCACTACCAATTGTATCAGCCCCCGCAATCCCCTACCATTTCTCGCAATCAATGAATGGACATCATTCAATTGCCCAGCCCTTGCCACTTTATTCCCAGTCTACCCCTCAATTCCCCCAGCCGAGACAATATCCTAGTGTTATGGTTACAGGAATACCTTCGTTGGCACTTATTCAAGACAATAAAATCCAGGTTCGTCCGCAAACCTATATTGGTTCAGGCCATGAGTACGGATCACAATTTGGCTTCACCCAAAGCAAACCCCATTTAATTCCAATAACCCAAACTCCTTTAGAAAACCAAATTCCACCAAGTCCAACTCACTTATTACCACCTATTGATACCTCTCATCATTCATATTACTCGAATCTAAGTTCAGGAATTAACAAGCATAATTCCCTACAATCTAGACTCAAAAGGAAGGCCCCTGTTAAAAAAAGAACTAAACAATTGACTACATGGACCCAATCAGAAGATGAGGTATTAAGGGGACTAAAAGAAGTTCAAAAGTTAGGATGGAGAGAGATATCTACATTTTTTCATGAACGTACACCCAATGCATGTGAGTTCAGATGGCGCAGAATAATCCGTAGTATTAATAGTGCTAACGAAACTGCTGGAAAGTCATCTCCTAAAGCCAAAAAAGACTCTGCGGCTATCAAGACACCCAAGGATCAGATGACACCCGTAACGAACATAGACTTCCTTTTGAATTGAAAAATGAAAACTCCTCCATATAAAAGTAAGTAGTTATGTATGATGAAGTAAATGTGCTCATATAAACAACTTGAAATCGCACAAGTGTAGTTAAGAAGTAAAAACTTCGTTGCACGTTTATCTTCCTATATATTTGGCCTATTTCCTTACAGATAGAGTGACACGAGCAGCAAACTGAAACTAGACAATGATTTCACCCAGCTAATACGACAGATCTTTCCACTTTTTGAAATTTTTGGTTACTTCTACAGGCATGCAGTAGACAGGATCAATCTCCTTAAACCCGTACCTTTGCCCATCTATTAAACTCAACCCAGCAATTCCAAAGCATGTGTGATAAATATCAGTTGCGTTATCAGGTCGATCGCTTATACCACCTTCTTTTAAGTCTTGGGTAGAGAGAATAAATCCTTCCAATTTTTCCAAGTCAACCCAATGTTTCTTGTTCAATATTGCCAACGAAGAAAGGACCCACCAACTGTAGCACACATCTGGTAACTTTTCTGGACGCCCATTGAAACCTCCGCTAGGAAGTACTTGCCTTTCGCTTAGCCAACTTGCAAGTTTGAGATCTTGATCTACTAAATGCAATCTGTCAGTTATAGCCAAAGTTCCCACACACACAAACACTTGTGCCGCATGACTCTCAGCCCCTGGAACCATCCCAAATGACCCATCAAAATTTCGGCATTTCATTATAAAGTCAACAGCTGCATCCGCTATATCTTTGGTCAACTCATCCAAGAGAGATAATGCCGAAATTGCTGTGTATACAAATCTTGAATCCACTTCCCCAAATTTATCTCCCTGAAAGCTACCATCAGGTAGTTGTAATCCTTTGATAAAGGACGCCAACTTTGATCTCTGTTCGTTTGAAATCATAGACAATTCATTGTCATATATCCGGAGTACTTGCAATGCAGATAAAGTTGATAAGATATGAGCATCATGCTTTGGAAATGATCCAAATCCACCTGCTTTTTCATCCCAGCAACTTAAAATGAAATCAATCACGTCATCTTTGGATAAGGCATCGAGCCTATTCATTGTAACTAAGGCAGTTATACCCCAATACAACCCATTCATTCGAAGATGTTCACTTAGCCAATATTCAAACGATCTATGCGAGTCTTGTTCTATCACATACTGTATATGTTTGTCTTTTGCAAAGGGAATATCTGTCATGATGAAAATTGAGAAACGTACTACGATTGATAGACTGTGTTATTGTTACTTCGAAGTTTGTCTCTATTAAATTTGTCGAAATTTTTGAGCATTGCACGACACTCTTGATCTATACAATTTCTATTATTTTGCAACCCTGTCAAAAACTACTAAAAATGCAAGTCCTTGAATTCAAACTTCTTCAGACTAGGATAATACTCAGCATAATTGAATTTCCTGTTATTGTCACTAACAGCCTTGGCTATATTAACTACTTTACAGCCATTATAAGCCACTTCAAAATTATCAAACCCAGCATCATTGAGTATGAGGACGCTAGGTAAAGGCTCGATACGAAGGGCATGGGCATACTGGGGGTTGATCAACTTCAAATTCTTAGTATATGGTTGTAAATCTCCTTGATCTAATAGCGTTTTGACCAATTTCCTGGCATGTTTAATCTTACTGGATAAGACTTCTGATTTGCTTCCTCGTTGTACAATTGACTCAATCCTTTCTTCATATATAGCTGAATCTCTCCGAGCATTTTCTCGTTCCACCTCTAAATCACTAGCAAAGATTATATCATTCCTCTTGCATTTGTTCATATATTCATCCTTTATGATAACAATCTCTTGTGACAAGTAGTTAATTCTTATAGGATTCCAAGCAAGAATCAAATTTCCTCTAGGCAACAACTTCTCTAGCCTATTGACAAAAGCACTGGGAATGGGTCTTTGAGGGAAATAATTCATACTGGAAGCTCCGAGTGCATATCCAGATTGCCAAGGATCATTCTTCCCAGGTATTAACACAAGTTTACAAGTTTGAACAATATTAGGATAGCTACTAAGTAGATTTGTGAGTGAATCAAAATTGCTCTTGTAGGTTTCCGATTGAGATATTGCTGAAGTCGAAAAACTTGTTGTATGTAAAGGCTTTGAAGAAAATGATCCAGTGAGTACCAAGGCAAGTGGGGTGGATTTCTCGTCTGATTCCATTGACTCGATTATCGAATTTTCTAATCTTTGGAAGAATTTCTTTAATCCATCTAATACCTTAAAAGAATCAAGAAAACAATCAGAACCGACAAATATGAATTTATGATCAACAAGACTCTTTTCTAGAGTAGTCAATTTTCGTTTCAAACTCTTGGTAATCTTTGTTATCTTTTCTCCAGAAATCGATGTTTGTTTGTGAATTCCCAAAAAATCCACATTTCCATATGCATCTAAGCTCCTTTCTCTTCTTTCAGCTGGTGGCTGTCCAATTGTACTAACATAGAAACAACCTCCTATATAATCATGTGACTGGTTCGACGAACCGCCTGATACAGAATATATTCCTTCAACAATCACAAACATCCCAGTGCAATAGAAAGATCCTTCAGTTTTATGGGTCTGAGAAAAGTTTAGTTCAATATTGTCAGTTGCATCTTCCAAAATATATTGTTCATTGGCATTTTTGGATAATAATCCAAATAGAATAAATTTTTGGCCATCTCTACCTAGAACATTCTTGATTAATGTAATTTCGTTGGTAAGATTTCCCTCCTTCAATGACATACTAAGTGAAGAAATACTGACTGTTGAGGATTTTTGGAAATTTTCATTTCTAGACAATCTGTCCTGTAGTAAATAGTATCTATTGTTGAACATATCTATGGACATCGGTAAATTCCCAGATAAACTTTGAGACAAAGATGTCTTTTTCTTGGTGCTGATATTGAATTGCTTTCTATTTTTGTCAAAATCACTTCGTGCTTGATCGTGAGGGCTTATGAATTTAAAATATTCCTCCCAATTAAGTACTTCTTCTTCCATATCAACAATAGTGTCTGATCTTGTGGCTTTGTCGCTGAATGACAGGGCTTCAGATTTCTGATTCATGTCCTTTATAACCTGCTTTAAACCAGCACCATCAATGAACAATCCACGATCTTCAATCTTCCATATTTTGGCAATATCTTCAAGAAATTGGTGGGTACGAGGTCCTTTCCACTCAAATCCAAATTTGAAACTGATAGTTTCTGTAAGGACAGCAAGAGCATCAGTGTTTATATTCAAGCCATGTTTCTTTGACAATATCCTAAATGCAATTGGACGCAAGTTCGAAGGTTGTAGCTTGATAGGTAAAGATGTTGTTGACTCCATGTTGCTAGCTTGGTAGAATTATGTTGCTCTTTTCAGAGTGTTGCTGAAAAGTATTTACAACGACGCGTCTGAGAGTTGAAGAATCGTGCGGCTTTTCTTTCCCAAATTGGAATAGAGAAATTTAGTTGCAAAAAAAGATTGTTACAAATAATTGCAATTATTCTATACAAAATTTATGGTATTAATCATGCATGAAAGGTTTTAAACTAAGTTTTCTTACAAGTTATTGCCACTAGAGAGTTTCCAGGATAAAATTCTTGTATATAGTCGGAACATCTACACCACTTGATTTATACTCGGACAATATCTTGCAGTCATCAAGCAATTCCTTAAGCTTTACGAGCTTATATGAAAGACGGTTCAAACTTTTCAAACAGTGTAAATTCGCGAGCATTGTTTTGTAGCTTTTTGAATCACGAGCTTCTGTTTCCTTCATGGAATCGATCAATTTCCAAATCTTTGATTTGTTATTGTCCAAATATCTTCCAGATTCTCCGTAAAAGTTTTCATAAGCTTCGAGGGCCTTGTCACTCCCAAGCAGTTCAGTATAGTTGGTCAATTCGGCTAAGGCAACATCTAATTTCTTCTCTACCCGTTGAATTTGCGTGCTTATAGGAATATCTGGCAAATCAGATATTTCTGAATGTTTGACATCTTGCGTTAGGGCGCTGATTCTCTTATCAATCTGAGTTGATTCTTTATACAAAGGGTGTGATCGACCATCAATTTCAGACCTTAATGATTTCAATCTTTCTCGAAGTTCCATTTCTGTTCGAATTGTTTTATTTTTCTCTTGTTGGACTTCAAGTTCTTTTTGGGCATCTCTTAACGCAAGCTCCATCCTATAATTTTCATGTTGAAGATTCTCAAATTCTTCCATTTGCTCTTTTTGGTGTTTCTCTTTAGCTCTAATCTCGCTTTTGAGGCTTTCGACTGTTTCTTGTAGCTGTGACTTTTCTTGTTCATACTTGACCTTGAGATTGTCTAATTGCTTAACGACTCTTTCTTTATTCAATATTTCATGTTTCAATTCCTCTTCTAATCTGCTGTTTAATTTCTCAATACTTTTCAATTTTTCAAACTCATTATTCTTTTCCCGTTCTCTTGAACGCCTAATGGCGTCATCAACGGCATCTCTATCTGAATCAATTTTAAATTCTCTTCTGGCCCTTACGGAATCAGTTTGTTCATTGAACGAGACTCTTTTTTCAGTAACTGGGTCGATGTGAAGGACATTCCTAGCAGAATTCTTTAAAATTTTGATATCGTCACCCTCCCCTGGTTTAGTAAAATAACTATACAACCGAGAAATGATTCCAGGACTTGCTTCCACATTATATTTTTTTCTTGAAATCTTATTTATTCTGTGATCTCCTCCTACTTTCAATGGAGTAGAACCCAAAACTTTATACAAGGATTTATTCTTGCGCTTGCCAACTTCAGATGACGAACTTAACGACCTGATGGGGGAACCCAGTGACGTATCTCCTTTGTCGCGGTAATATCTGCTTGCTTGATTTGTGTAGCTCGACTCATTAACCTTCTCAACTCCATAATTTGAGATATTTCTATCCGAATAGCTCCCATTATACCTGCTTTTAAAATCATCATCAGCAATATTCCTACTATACCTTTCCCTGTTTAATCCGGAACTAAATTGTTTGGGTTCAGGTTTATTTCGTTCAGAAGTAGCATTCTTTCCTGTCCAGTCAGCGTCTGGGTCTTTTTTATAAATATCCCATGATCTGAGTGGCAATTTTGGAGTTTCATAGTCCTTGGTAACAGGCGGTAGAACTTTATCAGTGTAGGAAATGTTGGAGTACTTGTCGGCTTTAGAATGGAAACCATTTGAAACTGGAGTTCTGTCGTTTATATCAGATAACGAAGGATAAAGGGATTCTCCACCATTCCTTGGATTGTAGCCCAATCTTCTAGAACGCTGATACCTATCTAAAAGACTTGACATACGTGTCGTTTGCAATATTTATATCAATTATGTTTGTTTACAAGCGAAAGAGTAGAAATCACTTATGTGCTTCTTTTTTTATCGATCTTTCAGCGACAAACAATATTTCGCGTCGTTTCAAAGAATTCGCGTCCTGATTATTTTCCAGCCGCACTCAATAATTGTTCTGATCACAAGTTACATTTAGAACTAAAGCTTAAGTATACAGTAATATACAAAGAATACCATTAGTTAGCAAAGACTTTCAAAGATTTCATGTCTCAAAACATCTAGCAGCCTATATCAATTTCTCCACAAAGCTCAACCTTTCTACTGGAGGATGACAAGTATATCTTATAGGTTCCGGTTTGGATAATCCATTGTTGAGATTCAGTATCCCAAATACTCAAATCACGATGGAGAATATTGAAAAATACCTTGGCGGATTTTCCTGGTTCTAAAAACACCTTCTCGAATCCTCGAAGTACACGAGGTGGTGATGCCAAAATGGTACTAGGAAATTCAATATATAGTTGGCTAACATATCCACCTTTAAATTTTCCATCGTTAACCACTTCAGCACTTACTTCGTAAAGTATTTCCCAAAGAGCTGGATTACCTCCGAGTCCTCCGCCTGCTAGCGTTGGAGTAGTTGGTTGATCTGGATCATAACCACGAGGATAATCGAAAGCATCTTCATCGTCAAATGATCTAATATTTTCATTGTACAAATAAGGGTATATATATCCAGGAGCAGGATCCATTTCGTCATGTGGAAATAATGCATCTTCCGGGTCACATATGTCATCTTCTATGGTTTTAAAGATTGGTAGATATTCCTGAGGATATGGTAAATATTCTGAGGGAGGATTGATTTCTGTGATCTTCAAATTACATACTTTAAATGAAGTGTAAGATAATCCAAACCCAAATTCAAACCTAGGTTTGATATTATGTTTATCAAAAAATCGATAATCCAAATAGATGTCTCGATCAAAATTATCTTGTGGGTTTCTATCTCCTCCCAAATCATCAATTATAGGTACATAATGTTGTTTCTTTCTTGCCAAAGTGAAAGGTAATTTACCAGAAGGATTGGTATCTCCAAATAAGACATCTGCAATTGCTTGTCCAACAAACTGCCCTAATGGTGGAGCAAATATTACCGCCACGACATTATCATTCTCTATCCATTTTTCCATATTTACCGGACCAGTCGAAGTTACCACAACAACAGTCTTTTTACATTTTTCAGCGATGCTTTCAATCATTTGATCTCCATTGTGCCATAACGACAAGTTTTGACGGTCTCCAAAGTTATCTTCCACATAGACATAACCTTCTCCAGAAAATGTGTTGACAACTACAATAGATATATCTGCATAATCAGCAAGTTCTTCCATATTTTCCAAATCCCATACATTGCTGGAGTAATCAATTACTATTCCTCTATCTCTTGCCTTTTCAGCTATTGCTTCATAGGGAGTAATTACAAATGGATTATTCACTGCGGCTGATCCCCAACCAGAGGTTAATACACCATCAACACAACGTTGGTCCTTGCAGTTAAATCCGTTGGGATCTGGACCGGCACCTTTCCCTGCAACGAATATTCTCCGTACACCATCACTTTTATCAATTGGTAAGTGATGACCCAGGTTTTTCAACAACACAATTGCCTCCTTGGCTACTGTTAAAGCAGTGTTGTCACTGAATTCAGACCTAGCATCAACATGCCAATTCTTTTGCACGATTGGACCAAAATGTTGGTAAGGGAATTCTTGCCCATATGTATGATGGGTCCAAGAACTGAAATTTGGAAGATCTTCTTCTGTAGGTAATGAAACAGATTCTATGGCGAAAAAGGGGGCCAATATTCTTGTGGCCATATCATTTAACCTATCCTGACTTATGGTTCCATTATACACTGCTCTTGTTAACAAGGCTCCCCAATATGATTTTCCAGTTAACCAATCATCAAATACTTCACCTGGCATGGACATATCCAAGCCAGCTAAAGCTGAATTAACACCGCTGTGTTGGGCACCCCAATCAGAAACAACAAACCCTTGGAATGCTAGCTCTTCTTTTAAAAGATAATTCAACAAGTAAGAATTCTCACAAGCATATGTATTATTAACTTGGTTATATGAACACATTACACTTGCTACACCTGCCCTTATCACATCAGCAAATGGCCAAAGGTAAACCTCATGCATTGCCCTATCTCCAATGTTTGAACTGATTGCACTTTCTAGTTTATCCCAACCATTTTCTTCCCATTCGCCAACTTGTCTAAAATGCTCTTGTTCATTGCCAATGAAATGTCTAGCAGTAGCAAGTACTCCTTCATCTTGCATTCCTTCTACCGTAGCAGCTCCCCCTACACCTTGTAAATAAGGATCTGCTCCAAAACTTTCCCAATTTCTTCCACCACCAGCCTTCAACCCCATAGGTCCAATAACTGGTCCCAAAGCAACATGAACTCCTTTCTTTTTATGCTCTTTCCCAATTGCTTTCCCTCTAAGATACATTAATCCTTTGTTGAAAGTAGCAGCTGCAGCAAGACCTGATGGGAAATGTGTTACAAAATCTGTAAATCTCACTCCATTAGGACCATCTTGAAGACAGATGTTAGGAATCCCTAAACGAGGAATGGAACCAGTGTTACCAACACAAGAACCTGAACCCCAACCAGTTCCTGTTGTTAAGTTGACTTTTTCTGGAATGGACATTTTCTCAATAATTTTACGGGCCTTCTCAAATGCTTTTTGCCAAACTCGATCTAATCTTCCCCCAATTGCTAATAATCTTGAAGTTAGTATTGAAACTTGTAATCTCTAGATTGAAACGGTAGTATTTACGAGAAGGATAAAATACAGGAGAACAGAAATAATCATTTTCATTTTCTATCATAAACAAAGGAGCTTCTTGATGGCGCGATCGCTTTTCAAGTAATCGGGTTGTTGCATTGGAAAACTTCGAATTGAGGGTGAATGTAACATTTTCTGAACATAATATACACAGTAGGTAGATGTATGCTAGAGTGATTAAATGTATAAGTCTCATATTCCTTGGATATAAAGAGTGAAGTACTTTTCTGGCTTAAAGTTTTGGCAGCCAAGCGGTTGTTTTTACATTGTTTTTTTTTTGTCTATGGGAATCGCCATTACAAGTATATACACTTATATAAAAACTATTAATGCAAGTTTAAAAATATTGAATTCGTTATGAGGTCATATGCGCCGTGACTTGGATTTGTGTTACAATATTTGGGGCAACGCATGAGCTATCACAATCTAGTTGAGGAAGGGTATTTGAACGCTTCATAGTAGGTGGAGCTGATGGGTGCCTAGGTGTCGCATTAGTTAAGCCAATAATTATTGGCTTGGTTGATTTTGTAGCATATGGAGATATGGATCTATATCTGTTGGTGATATTAGGGTTGCCTTTTAACGGAGATGTATGCGAAAGATTAGAAACTACCGTATGCGATAAATCAAATTGCCTGATAGGTGGTGCTGGTGGTTGTTCTTCGACCTCTTTTACTACTTTCAAAGTGGAAAAGGAATCTATCAACCTTTCTCTTTTTGTGTTTAGTTTATCCCCTAGAAGTCCGTTTAGAACCACAGTTGAATTTGGGGTATCATCTGCATCGTCTTCTTCTTGTTCTTGTTCTTGTTCTTCTTCGGCATCTCTCGTCTTGACACTGGTGATAGTGTTTTCTTGTTCAATATCAACAGAAACTGTTAGAACCAGTCGTCTTCTATTTGAAGCTTCATGAAGGAATTTTTCCAAGTTTTTTATGGCAGCATCTGTATCAAGTAGTAATGCACTCTCAAAATATCCTGGTCTTGAGTCGTCAATCTTCATTGAATTCTTATATTTCACCCCATTGAATAAATTAAACAATTCACCTCTATAATTCTTTGGTAATTTGTTTTGTGACAAATATACACTATCAAATTTATCTGGATGTTTCATGAATAGGGAAACAATTGGCTTTAACTGCTTTAGTTCAGTTAAACTATTTCTCCTTAGATCTATCTTTTCTAAAGACTGTAAATTCTCTAACCCTGTCAAATCATTTAATTTGTTATTATTCATATTGAGTGTAAGTAAATGTGATAAATTCTTGGGTAATTTCTTTAAAGAAGTTATGTAATTATCAGCAAAGTTTAGGTATTTGATACTAACTAATTGATCTAATCCATCAGGTAAATCTTCCAAAAGGTTATTTGATAAGTTAAGTTTGATCAAATTAGCAAATGGTTTCAAGGTATATGCAGGAACTCTAGAAATAGAAGTTTCAGAAATAGTCAATTGTTTTATGCAAGCCCATTTTGAATCAGGAAGAATTTCATAATCTTTCATATTGTTATTATTATTAAAATTCTCGTGGAATTCTAAATCTTTGGGTAACGAGGAGCCAGCTCCTCCCCAGTGTGAAGGGTTGTTGATGTTGTTTGATATTTCTGGTTTATTATATCTAAATGCATTATTGTGAACTTGAGGATATTCATTAATTTCACTAAAAGAATCATCTGCACTACTAAATTGCGGGGTATTGTTTCCAATTTCAGTATGCCTTCGTCCATTCTGTTTATATGAATTGAAGCTTGTTCTACCTGACTCATCATCAATAACCAAATTAAATAAAACTTCTCCTATATTGCTTACTTTACTTTTTCTTATAATTAATATTCGTAATTGCTCACTTAAAATATGCCAACCAAATATTTCGTTTGGTTCATAATCATTTATTTCCAATACTTGCAAGTTCTTGAACATTCTAACAGGAACCGAAGTATCGCATGGATATTCCTCATACGAACTGATACTATTAATATTTGTCTTGGGACTTAAAATTAAACAAGGTACTTTTGTGAATGAAGAATACAAATATTTGATATCTTTATTAATTACTTTTGGATCTTTACTGAATGCAAAGGATCTCCAATACACTGAAGCATTAGAAACTATAGATTTGACTGAATTTATCGAAGTTATGGATCGAGTATCACTATCGAAATGTTTTGATGTTCTGGCATTATTAGCAAGGAATGATATAAATGTCGGTTCTTGGTTAGGATTATCCAATTTAATATTTAAGGGACCGACATCAACATCCAATGGAGATGAATCTATTCTCTCGTTAAGATAGTATAAATGATGGATAGTAAAACTTAATCGAAGAGGTTGAACTTTAAGAGTTGTGTTTTTATTTTTAGAAAAACAGAGCAACCCATTAGCCAATGCTTCTTCGTTCTTCCTTATGTACGTGGATAATCTTTGGATATAGACGTCTCCTTCTATTGAGTTGACATTATAGCTGAACGTCCCCATTACTTCATATACACCAACACTTTTGGATTTGTATTGTTTGTACTTTTTTCTTGGATAAACACAACTTGTAAAAGATTGTTTAGGGGAACTTCAAAGCGGGGGGAGTGAGATGAATGAAGGAAATGTAGTAATTTTTTAAATGGAAAGGAATGTATTCAGTCCTATGTTCTGGAATCGATGTGAAACAAAAACCAATAGCAACCTCTTGAATATTCTGTCCTTAGTAATAATTTTTTTTCTGTCTGATATAATTTTACTGTCTCTTGTTGATAGTTATCTTAATTAGGATGATTTGAAATTTGCTATTGTTTTTTTTTCCACTGTTTTTTTTTATTGTTATTTATTTATTTTTGTGTACCTGCTTAAATTGAGGATAATAAACTTTAATTATTAACTGTGGCTAAAAATATTGACTAGGGTTTGTTTATTTTTTTTACTTGCTACCGTTTCGAAGTTGATTGTAGGGTTTGCAACGACAGAAAATTAGAAAGTTATGAGAATATTCAAACACGTTTGAATTATATAATTAAATAAGTGGTGCCAATAACTCCCGAGAGGGGGAAAAACAGAGAATAAATATGAAAGGAATACACAAACTATAAGTCTAATATTAAAGTAAATATTTCGCTCGTTTAAGAGAATTTCCTAATGAAACTTATACTAACATTCTGCTTAATTGAAACTTCTCACTGAGCTACTTTGGTCGTCATATTGTTGTGATGCATCAAATTGACTAGTTCTATCTGCGGTTCTAACACTTGTGGCGTAAGTGCTAGCATTTCCAACTGTAGGTTGTACACTTAATCTTTCCATTATAGAAGCAGGAGGAATACCAGTAGTACTACAGTTTGTATCTATACTTCTTCTTCTAATTCTTCTTGATGAACTTGCCAATGTGACAATTGATTCACTGTCTCTCTCGTGTCCAAGTGGTGATGCAACTAAATATGTATTGCCTGGGTTTGCACCACTTGCTGCTAGTCCACCACTAGTAGTAGCACTATTTGCGGCAAAGGTATAATTCGTATGAGTACTTGGAGCTAATGATGTTTCTGCAGTTGAAGCAATCAACGAAGTTTGCTCATGATTATTATCACTTATTATTGAAGGTGATTTTGTTGATTGTGAGGATATTATAGATTTTAAAGGAATTGTACTTATGTTGTCACTAATTTGATCACTTAGTCCGCCTATGGAACGGTCGTCAACGCTATTTAAATCACGTATTGTTAAATCATTTACTTCCTCATCGTTATCTGAGTGATTTCCTTCTCTGTCCTTAACTGCAGAATCCAGGGCCGATCTACGACTCTTGGTTTTAGTAGTTGATTGTATGTGTGCAGTTCCAGAAGCACGAGTTGTATGTGTATCTGGTGTTGCCACTTGGTGTCGCTGCAGACTTGAGCCTTGATTTACAAGATTCCCTTGTGTTACTATTCTGTTTTGACCTTGCATCAATCGCCTTACCCATCTGAACCGATTCCTTGGAGCTTGACGTTTGTCGCTGGTATAATTGTTAACTGTATATGTTAGTAATCTATATTTAAATTGGAACGTATCGTGGATACATACTTTCAGGAGCAGACATTTAAATGTTAATATATATAGCTTAGATCTGCAATATGACAAAGTAACAGTTTTGAAGAAGTTATATTTCGTTAGGTCTTATAAATTGAGGATTCAAATTGTTGTTTTTAGAAACAAGAACAAAAGACTGAAAGAATTCCGATTTGATTCTGGAATTTCTTTTTCTGCCTCGGTGCGACTTTTTTTTATTTTCAATTCTAATGTTTCATTTCTAAAAGGCAAGGAAGGGAACAAGCGAGATTGTAACCTCTAGGAGATAAAAGTCATGTTTTATCAAGATACATTGCTCAATTACATTATACAAATGCTTTCAATTGTTATATGTAGATCAACCCCTGAAAATAGATGAACTCAACATGGCCAACAAAAAAAATTCGAGACAACGGTTTCTGCATAACTGTTTATGCCCAAAAAAATTGCCTATAATCCCCAAACCACTTAATTAACCTCAGGAATCAAAAATATAAAAAGAAATGCGCAAACCCGGAATCGAACCGGGGGCCCAACGATGGCAACGTTGGATTTTACCACTAAACCATTTGCGCAGTGAAAATGCTCCGAGACGGGGAATTGAACCCCGGTCTACCATGCGACAAACGGTAATTCTAGCCACTAAACTATCTCGGACTTTTTTTGACAAAAATTTCGGCCACTTTAAACGGACACGATTTGGTCACGTGCATTGAAAATATTTTAAACTACCAATAAACACTTGGTTGTTATCGTAAATCTCTCTTAAATTTGATAAAGGTCTTAGTAAGAAGGTGAAGTTTCCTTATAATTACTTTTAGTTTTGTTTTATTAAAAAAAATGTTCAACGAGGGCACTTTTTGATTTTCTGGAATTTTTGCACATTTTGGTCAAAATTCTTTTGCAAATATTTAGATGGTTGCGAAATTTTTCAATAACGTTGATATATCGATTAAAAAAACAAGACATGTTAATAAACTAAGTAGAAAATTTTAGAAATAAGGTCCAGAGAAACAATCTCTACTGATACTTTTCAAATAGTTCTCCCAGAGGAACCCTGATGGACGAAGCAACAACTTTTCAATGGTTGTAATAGGAAATACCTTCTTTTCACAAATTTCTAGTTATGATTTCACTTACCAATAATGAATGCAAATATAGAGTTAAGTATAACGATTGGGGGTCCATTATATGTTGAAAGGGTAGACGAAGGTTTATTAGGATTGTCTTTGAAAGAGACACTTAAAGTGCTGATAAACCTAATTTCTAGTTTATATGAATTTGGAGGAACTCCATGACACCTTTCACTAGCACCGACGGAAAATCATGAAATTCATAAAATCAGAACTTCATGCATTACTAGAAAATTACATGGTCTGGTTGAACGTGGAATTCAACTATTGTAAGAGAGCTGAAATTGAAATTATTCTAAATGATCGTATGAGAGTGGTTTTAATGCAATGAAATTTGATTGCAAAAGAACCACAACACAATACCAGATTTACCAACTTACTTTTTATTAGATTTCTGTCGATTCCAAAGAAATGCTTTTTTATGAATATGTACAAGAAGACAAAAAATTGCGAAACAGTTATTGGCCGTGAGGGACAACTCTACTTCATGAGTGACAGCTATTTTTAGAATGAAACAAATGTAAGTGTCAAATCAAAAACGAACAAAACTTAGCGGGAAGTAACCATGGTTTAATTCAATAGCAATATCATGAATAAATCTGAATCAAAGTGTTATACTAATTTTCCTTTATCTTGTCAAGGAATTGGAAAGTTCAAAAGAAGTTGAGATAGTTTGCCTAACCTAGCAAGTTCCTTCAGACAAGAATTGAATCAGATAAGACCAAGTAATATAACTATGAAAATCTCTTTTTTTCTTTATGTAAACATATATACATATATGTATAATACACTATATAATATGTGAAATAATATAACCAACCATCAAATAATAAAACTAAAATAACAAATAGGAACGATTAAAAAAACAACAGATCAAACTGATGGAACAACCAATATTTAAAAATACATTATGAACAGAATTACGAAAGTATTTCACCATGACCCAGAGTTTATCAAATAACAACAACATAACAACAACAAGTAGATGCACTCAACCTTTCACTCTTTATAACCCAAAAAATATAACAACAAATATATGCAAAATGACAATAATTAATGATGAACAAAACGATAATATACAAGTAATAACAACAATCAATAAGTTCCTCTAACAACTAAAAAAAGTTTCGAATTGATACCAACGAGCTCCTTTAAAAGGTACAAATTGGAATCTTCTATCACCAAAACTCTAATAAACAATAACAACAAAATAAAAAATTTGTATGTTTCTCTTTTCCCTTTCATTTTCAAACAACTAATTTTCATACCAAATTATAAACAACCATCTTCAAGATAGTAGGTTGCTGATTTTTTTCTATTCTCTAACAAATTTAAGTGTCCGAAACAAAAAGAAAATACTCTTCTATCAAAGGAGAATAAATTCTTTAAACAAAAAAAAAGGGTAAATGTCTAATCAATAGATATGCCTCGTCGAATAATCTTTCATATTATTCCCCGATAATTTAACTTTCAAATAAAGCACACCTAAAAACAAAATCCTAGAATTATAAATTAAAAAAAAAAG
This sequence comes from Spathaspora jeffriesii, assembly GCA_030705235.1. Taxonomy (NCBI): domain Eukaryota; kingdom Fungi; phylum Ascomycota; class Pichiomycetes; order Serinales; family Debaryomycetaceae; genus Spathaspora; species Spathaspora jeffriesii. Next base: position 137,090 of record JAKTZF010000703.1, read on the forward strand.
GTGTTTCTCTTTCTTTTACACCACTATCATTTCTTACCACCATGCTCATCATATATGTCATATTCTACAAAAATTAAAGTACATCCAACTCCTTCATAAACAAAACAAAAAATAAACCCCAAGATAAATAAAACACAAACGTAATTCCTATTTTTTCAGTTTGGCGGTGTTCATTATTTGTTCTGAATTGCAGGAGACCCAATTCTCATCTTGGTCTGAGGATTAATAATTTCCAAAGGTTTCTTAATCCTAGGAGTATGGATTCTGGGTGATGTATTATTAGGTACACTTGGTGTAGAACTAGACGATGGTAAATCTTGTGATGGTGAAAAAGTAGTAGCTGTATATGGGTTAAATTTCTTCAATGTTGGACTACTGTGTAACGTTTCAGGGATATCCGGGCAGAATTCTAAATCATCTTCAATATCAAATGACTTTGATAAATAATATCTTAATCTTGGAGTATGGAATGAATAGCTCGACATAGCTGCTGATCCACCAGCAGCTCCAGAACTAATATTAGCTCCAATACCACTACTTCCAATACCAGACCCAAGCATAGAACTTGCGCTGCTGGGTTGTGTACCAGCACTTGTAAGCGAGCTGGATAAACTATTATTCGAAGAACCCGGGGGTGAAATATAAGTGATATTTGCCGAAGGGCTCGTATTGTTTATCGCAGTAGCATGCACCATATTAGGTGAATACTGCTGATAGTTTGTATAAATATACTGATTTGCCATGTTTGTATATGTTTTAAAAGTTTAAGGTGTATTTATATGATCATAGAATGGATCAAGTATTTTCTTCGTATTCAAAATAAACAGTGGCGACTTCAAAAACAACAATAAAAAAATTGGAGATATGTATTCTAACCAGTATGTAAATATCGTGTGTAGGTAAATGTCTTTATTATGATATGCTTTCACTAAATTGTATCTTATTATGTGAGTTAATCTGAGAATAGGAGAGGTATGTAACAAAAATCGAAAAGCCGGAAATTATTGAGTGATTTTATTAAATGTGGCAGTAATTTCTTTTTCAACTCCCAATCGGGAATTGCACTAGCATTTTTCCCATGGACATTTCCGTTGCAAGTACACGACCTCCATTATTTTGTTGAGCGTTATTTTGGGGGTCCCCCCACTTTTTTACCAAAAGTGCACGACCCAGTTGACAAGAGGAACCTAGGTAGTACAATAAACAAACAGTGAGACAGGTAAAATATTCTACATTAACGACGTATAACGTTTGACGTAATTCAATCCTTTCATGAGGTGTCGTTTATATTTAGTTCAAACGTTTTACTTACCCGGTTTTCAGAGGGTAATTTCGCTTGGATTAATAGTGGTTAATTTATGAAAAAATAATGTTGGTCATTCATTTATAATAAGTTCCAGAAAAACCGTAACTTGTAAACTGCACAATATTAACTGAGTTGTATCGCAAACTGTAAAAAGTAATTTTGCAACCATAATTTAGATTCCCTTTTGCCAACCTTGGAGTAGCTTGATTTCCAATTGTGGAGATGTGCAATTGGGACAAAATGACGGAATATTGACATCAATGACTCCACTGACAATTATTGTATGCCTTTCTTCTTCGTTTTCCTCCATTTCACGATCTTTTCTTCAGACTAACGTAAATTATGTAACACATTTGGAAAGTGCCAAGTCATTCAAGGAATAGGGAAGAGAGTTACCAATTAACACAAGTCAATTCGGACACTGTAACAATCGATGGTGAAAAAATCAAAGTATATTATCGCCTAAATTAAGTTTAACTTCAATTAGAGTTGCGAAAAAATTACTGGTGCACCCTGTCGCCAATATTTTTTAACCATTCTCCACAATCGGGGATCTACATTTGTAATCAGGGATGAAATATGAAAACCTCTCAAACGGACCTAGTTTTTTCTCTAGCAAGAGTATATTTACAAATGGAATTGCCCTTGATATTAAAGTTCCTTCAATCATTGCCAATTGAATTGGTAAAATTAATATTCACGTCCTTGGACCCTACCCATTTGAAGGTTATTATTGAGGAAGGAGGAATCTTAGGCCCAATTGCATTTGAAGTTCACTACAAAAATATTTCTATATTGAACAGAACAGAAACTGATAATAACAATGCCAATTGGTTTACAGATAAAGACCATGCTTTGGTACCTTTTTCAACTATTACAAGGAAAGAGTCTATGAACAAGCTGGAGTTTATTGAATTTCGGAATTCAAACCCATTATATCATATCAATAGTATTGATATCGCAGCTGATAATTTATTCACCTTGTCCCGGATTCCTCAAATGTTGAAGAATATAGCATCAATAAATGTAACTATATGCGATAGTAGCTCACTAAGAAAAATACATACATTTCCTGACAACATCGTATCGCTCGTTATTTCGCCAGAGGACCATGATTATTTAGATGAGTTCGAGTTCCCTTTACATTTAAAGTATTTAAAGAGCACTTCAGGTAAAATTAAAAACTTTAATAAGTTCCTTAGTAAACTTCTGCACTTGAAAGTGCTAGATTTGAAGACAAGTCAGATACCTCTTGAGTTGGTCAATAATACCCAACTTGATAAGTTGTGCATACCTTCTACTTGCTTTAGTCCATCTTCCTACAATAGTACCAAGTTAGGAAGTGTAAAAGAGCTTGTGATCTATCATCAAGAGGTTTCCACTATGAACATCGAAGAGGAGAATTTTGCTATGGACCAAATTCAAGAAATGGAACAGGAATACTACATTGACGATGCAATGGGTAATCTGATTGTGATTTTCATGGAGAACGAAACTAATGAAGAAAACGAGTATAGTGATTCTGATAATGAAATCGAAGAAGAATATGTCTTTGTTGACGATCTTAGCCCCAGAAATGAAGTAGACATTTTTAGGTTCTTTGGAACTGAACAAGAAACAGTAGTTGATTTGAGAATGAATAAAAATTTACAAAGTTTATCATACTTCAACAGTCCTGAAATATCTTTACTGTCGGTGATATTACCTCAAAATTTAGTTAAGCTCATGTTTTCTGATTGCGGAAACTTTTCCAATTTATTGCATTTGGAAAGTCTTACAAGCTTGAAACAATTTACAATTACAGCCGAATTCGACTTTAATTCATATATATCATTTTTCCACAAGACGGTTTTCCCGCCTTCGTTAACCAAATTGGTTGCAACAAACAGAAAGTCAAAAAGAGAACTAACCGAGCTAGCCATAAGTGCAAGAAGAAAACATCCGGACTTATTCATCGGCTTTTTATTTCAAGTTGGTGAAAAGTTTGCCTTGCCAGATTCACTAGAAGTCCTTGAATTGCACAATTTCCCGTTTGTGACTTTTCTGCATTGGTGGAAAATACCAAGACTTCTTGTATCTTGGAAGTTTTGGGAAGTAGAGGCTATAGCTACCTTATCTATCAACAAGCTACGCTATTTGACACCACAGTTGCAGAGTTTATCTATGCATAGAGTGAAGATCGAGGTATTGGACAACTTCTACTTACCAGATACTATGCTTGAAGTTGAATTCTCCCAGTGTAATATTAAGAAGATTAACCACACAAATTTGTTGAATTTACCTAATCTCAGATCACTTTCGATTCAGGAGAATATTCGCAATCGTGCAATTCCGTTACCATCGATATATGAACCACTAATTATTAATGATGTAGACGTAGATAATTGTGATTTTACCAGTTTGAAGAAGCTATCAAAACTTAATTTGTATGGAACAAAATGTTGTTAGTTTAACAAAAGGAAACATTCCAGGGTAAAGTGGTTCTGCTATTTCTCTAAGCTTAGATTAATTAAAAGTATTTGTTTTGACCAAGATTAATAGACGATTTCTTGAAATAAGAATGGAAATAACATCTGATAAATGAGACGTGGGAAGAATTACATCTTTAACCAGTAAGTGAGGGTTTTTAACCCACTATAATTATTTAGTATCATTAATAGACGAAGATGAATTAAGTTTTGAAAATAAAGATTACCAAGTATGAGTACACTATTCTTAGTTTCACCAATATACAATTAAGCTTGAGAGCATAAAAAAAGAGTAGCTACAAATTAAGTTTCAAACTGCCAGGAATAAACTTTAATATTGCGCTACCAACCCATTGTTGAATTCCAAATAGGAAATTTTATTGATACTAGCATAATCCGAGTAAAAAACCATAAAACCAATTTAAAACTCCCGAAGAGCTTCTCAACTATTATGCGTCTCTTAACATGGAGTACTTTTCTGCTAGTACTATCCATACGCTGTTTAAGCGACCCCAGGCTAATTTGCTGAAGTCTTACAAACATATTGTTCTAAACAACGGTCTTTCAACTTTACTTATTTCAGATCCTCATGATAAAATTTCAGCAAGTTCGATATGTGTGAAATGTGGAACCTATAATGATCCATTGGAAATACCTGGCCTAGCTCATTTTTGTGAACATATGGTATTTATGGGTAGCTCAGAATTTCCCAACCCCAATGAATTCTTTAATTGCATCCAAACCTTAGGTGGACAATGTAATGCTTTTACATCAGGTGAAAAAACTTGTTTCTATTATGAAATCCCGGTAAACAAATCTCAAATCAATGAAGAATTAGGATTTAATTATAGCCTAAAGGTTTTCAGTAGTTTTTTCAAGCTGCCATTGTTTAACAAAGTAGCTATGGACATGGAAGCTAATTTGATCAATCAGGAGCATAAAATGAATATATCTAAAGAAGGCAAAGTCTTATTCCATGGGATGAGGTTACTTTCTAATAAGAATCACCCATTTCATAGGTTCGGAACTGGAACTAAAGAAACGTTAACAACCTCTAAACGTTCTAAGATCAGGGAAGAAATTATTAAATTTTATCAAGCTTACTATTTTGCTGAAAATATGACGTTAGTTCTTAAAGGACCACAATCCATAAACCAATTGCAAAAATTTGCAATTGCAAATTTCAGGGCTATAAAAGGAAAAAACCTTCGTGAATTCGATCCAGGTAATCATATTAGAATAACTCACACTAAGATAGAAGATTATAAGTACCAGGAAGTATTTTCAGATTGGAACCAAGTGCTCTACATTCAACAAAGCAAGTGGGCAAAAGTGCGTTTATTTTTACCAATACCTAGTAACTCTTCTACATTCTTTGAAAATGTTTGGTGTAATTTAATAGGGGATGAATCTTGTGGTACAGTTTGTGAATACCTTAAACACGAAAAAGGGTACTTGAACACGATGCTTGTGAATTCACATCAATTAATTTTGGGAAACAAGGTTTTAGCAATTGATTTAAGTTTGACAAAAAAGGGAGAAACACATTTAGCTACAGTAATCGACTCAATATTTAGTTTTATGGATCAAGTGATATATAAAAAGGATAAAATATTGTTGCAGTTATTGTTGGAATATTCCAGGATATTCAAATTCAATGCTTATTTTCAAAAGAGCGAAGATTCACCCATGTTTGAAGCTTCTAACCTAGCATTAATGTTACACGATAGAGATATACCTTTAGAAGATCTAATTCTAGGAGCCAATCAGAAAATAACAACCGATGTTGGTCAGTTTAGAAGGGATACTATAGAGCTCTTTGATATCAACAAATTGAATATTATTGTGCTTTCAGAGAATGAGTCATTAGTACAACAGATTTCTCTTAATAGCCCTGCAAAACTCGGTAATGATCCATATTACAACTTTAAGTATCGAAATTCTGTGTTGAAGCCCCCTAGAAGGAAGGAGGGATTTCCCGAATTTACGTTGCTGCTAGAAAATCGGTTTATCCCATTCTCATGCGAGCAATTGGATAGAGAATTAGCTCTTTCCAAACAAGAAAAGTTCCAATTTGTAGGAGAGATACCACAGAACCCAATCCCCAAGTTGTTAAAATATTCCAATTATCACGAAATATGGATGTCACAATCAAGAAGTTTATCCAACGATATTTTCACTTCATTCCAAATATGTTTTTCTCAAGTTGAATTAACCCCAGAGAATTGTATTGGAATAGAAATCTTAGCTATATTGTTCGAATCGATCTTGCTGAAGAATTTATATTTAGCTGAATTGGCAAACTATTCTTGGGCAATTTATCCAAATTATAATGTATGCCCATCGTTCAGTTTCACTGCCCGTGGTCCAAAACACGGGTTTAACTATTTCTTGTATCATTTTGTTGAAACGATAAACAAGTTTATAAGCAATGATATCAACAATTTAGGATATAAAAAATTTACAAAGGCCAAAGTAGAATTGAGAGAGGAGTATGATAAATTACTTTCAAGAGATGCAATGAAACAAGCATTGGCTATAAGTATCCTTACTCTTGAATCGGGAATTTGTCCTTTGAATGAAAGAATGGATGCCCTTGATATTATCACCATAGAAGATTTAAAACACATTTGCAATTTCATCAAAAAAGACCAAAGTCAGGTCCAGGTACTAATGAGCGGGAAGGTTGGTCCAGAGTTTACAACGGAAGTAAATAACATCATTAATATACTATCTCACCATCAACAAATAAACTTGGAAGAAGTGAAATTTTCTCAACCTAAAAGCTTTCGTTTAAAGGAGGGAACAAATTATGCCTATATACACAACAACCCGGATGAAAAGGATCAATCAGACGAAGTTTATCATTATATTCAATTAGGACGTAGAGATGATTGTCCAGTTAGAACAATGGCTTGTTTTTTATCGTATCTACTATCACAGATCATACTTGAGCTTAGGACCAAAAACCAAATTGGTTATTTAGTATTGAGTGGATTGCGATACAACAAGGAAACAATAGGATTACACATTTATGTGTCCAGTAGCAGATTCACTTACTCTGAAGTAATGCATGAGATTGACCAATTACTCTTTGATTGGGAACTACAGTTGTTGAATTACACACAAGAGGATTTAGACAAGCATATTGAAGTATTTCTAGAAGGTTATGATAGCTTCCCTGAAGATCTGTTCCCTTCTAATATCCTTTACGGAGTTCCTCCGAGTCAATCAAGTGGAAATTTTTCCACCAATGATTTATGTTTCAGAAGGCATCAACACTATTGGGAAAAGATACTAACAGGAAATTTTGATTTTTCACCCAACAATGTGAAAGAACACCTTGATACAAAACTTCTTCAAAATATGAAAATCGATTTTGTGTTTGACTATTTCCGAAAGTATATCTCCATTAAATCGTCAGTGAGGTCAACTATGTCGGTGTTTATCTCTTCACACATAGGTAGAGAAATACAAGAGTACCATGAAGCTAAGAAAACGTTACAATCGCTATTATCAGCCAAACTGTACACCCTTACACCAGTTCAGATAAAACTGTTACTAAAAGAACACAATAGAGATATTTCACAGATTGCCAAACATTTAAGGGCTAGTGGTTATAAAATTAAAGAACCAAGAACATCCAATTTGCAGCTATTGCTTTTGAAACAACATAGTGGCAGTTCCAATGAACGAGACTTAAACAAGCTTCAACAAAAGTGTGTACGTAAATTTGGAAGTATATACAAGGACAAACTAAGAGTGGTACCATTGAAAGTGGTAGAAAACATAAATGAAATTCATAGGGAATCGTCATTTTATCCTAGCAAAGACCGGTATTCATTGATTAAGCAACATTCTTAATAGTTTTGCAAGACAAAGAAACTAAGGTTGAACAGAGTAGGTCAATAAATAGTAAACTCTAAAGCATATATATTAAATATACAGAAAACTCAAAAAATTCCAACATAATTGGCAAATATCTAACTAAATCAAAAATGGGGGTTGCTAAAATAACCCCTTAAAACTATAAAAAATTTCAGCATTTGTTTTGTATAAAAATTTCTTCAGCAAACCACTTAAACAAACTTATTGAGGATAATAAGTCTATAAAAAGTAAAATCTGATACATACTCAATAAATAAATAGATTAGCCCTTATAATGGTAGCATAATTGAGCAATTAGGTGAGTATATCTAGAAAAAGGGGTTTCTAAAATAACCCCTTAAAACTGTAAAAGGTCACGTGAGTAGGATTTAGGGGCTTTCAAAATGAGAAAATTTTGGAAAAAAAAGGCCTGGCTAGCTCAATGGCTAGAGCGTTTGACTTTTAAGAACGAGATTTTCTCACCTTAAGAGGTATCAAAAGGTTGCGGGTTCGACCCCCGCGTCGGGCTTTTATTTTTGGAAATTGCCTATTTGATTCATTTTTAAATCTTAGACTCGCCATTGAATGATTTCTTCGGACAGACCTATTGTGGTTATCTAGGATAAAAACCCAAATGATTCTTATTTAAGTAAAGTACTTTTATTTTTGAGGTCATGTGCAACTTTCTTCTTCCCATGACTGTTTCGATATTAAATATATTCAGTAAATTTCTTTCCAAAAGTTCTATTAGTTTTCAATTCATTCTGTATTAGAGGGGTATAAAGTCAGTTTCTTACTTTCTTAATTGAACTAAAATGGCTGCAACAATATCAATTCTGCGGCACTTTCTATGGTAACCAGCTCTCGACGAGAATAAATTCTGAAACTACAAAGAAGTGTCCGTATAGTTGTCTAAAACAGCTATAATGGAATACGAATTTTTCCATTGGTACTCCCCACATCTCATATTGAATATAAACTTGATACCTCTTCTATCGCGCTCTTAAAACTGAAAAAAAAATTAAAAATCAGTTAATCATTGTCAACACACATACACTAACATCAAATGGACTTGAGCGAGATTCCTATAATCAATGATACTAAATCATTCACACGCCAATCATATACAAACACGCCTGACGAATTGAGAAGCGACGAAGGATATGCAGGAGATTCGCACATGCGAGGGGTCAGCTATTCAATAGAGGAAAGTGAGGATGCAGACTCAATGGAAGAAGATGAAGAAGAGGAAGATGTATTTTATACACCTGGTACTCAAGAACTTCAAAATGCCAGAATAGAAATTCTAAGCGAATCCCTTTCAAGAGCATCGCAAAGAATGGATACTTTGAAACAGAATGCCAAAGATCCTGATTTCATCAAACATTTGAAGCATAGACGACATATTAATTCCCAATTAGCAACATATGGGTTATATGGGTCTCAATTAATACCTGGCAACACAAGAGCACTTTCCATAGTTAGATTCTCGAAAAATAGTGACTTAATTGCTTGTGGGTCCTGGGATGGTTCTATAAGTATTTTAAATTCGCTGGATTTGTCTACTAAATGTCAGGGTTTACGAGGACTGCATCTTGAGAAAGTAGGTGGATTAGATTGGACTTTTACATCTGATGAAAATCTTCTTGTTTCAGGAGCCAATGAAGGTACAATTAATTTGTGGAGTATTTCCGATACACAAGACAAGTTAAAACCAAAAGCAACAATTAAGGATGCACATTCTTCAAGAATAACAAAAACTTTGTTTCATCCTATTATATCGAAATACATTATATCCACCTCTTTTGATCAAACTTGGAAGTTATGGGATCTTGAAACTTCCAAATGTTTGCTTGAACAAGAAGGCCATTCAAAAGAAGTGTTTTGTGGTAGCATACACCCTGATGGTAGTATATTTGCATCTGGAGGTCTTGATGGAGTATGTAATATCTGGGATTTGCGCTCTGGACGAGTGATAGCTAGACTACAGAAACATATGCAGGGTATATACAGTACGGATTGGTCACCAAATGGTTATCACTTGGCCACAGCAAGTGGAGATTGCTCTGTGAAAATATGGGACCTTCGTAAACTTGATAGAAGCAATGATGAATTATTCTCAATACCAGCTCATAAAAAGATTGTTAGTGAAGTAAGATTCTTTAACAAGCGAGATTCTCATAATGATGTACTAACAAATGGAGAAAAAGAATCAAGTTCTCCTGGAACGTTCTTAATAACATCTTCATACGACGGACTTGTTAATATTTGGTCAGCAGACAATTGGATTAAAGTGAAAACTTTAGAAGGTCACACTGAGAAAGTTATGAGTTGTGATATAAATGGCAATGGATCTCAGATAATTAGTAGTGGTTGGGATCGCTCAATTAAGATCTGGCAGAGCTACCAAATATAGTTAAACTGTAAAAGTATTTAATTTCTTGATAGATTTTTTTAATTTAACCTGCGACGGTTTTTTTTCTTTCTTGTTTTGGGGGGTTCTGCTGCACACGGAGACATTCAAAAAAGTGTAAGTATAATTTGAACAAACCAAAAGTAGGATACCCTTTTTCAGGTTGCAACAAATTGTTTGAACGTTAGAAGAAGGTTTTGTCAAAATGAATTTGCTTAAGATATTGGATGGTACTCCTGAACCATCAATTATAGATTTGGATTTGGGGGAAATCAACTACAGTGGAGATTATGAGTTACCAACGCCAATGTACGAATTTCAAAAGGAATTAACAGACCAGATTGTATCGTTACATTATCCTGATATCTTGAAATATTGCGAGGCGAATGATACACGAGATCTTATTGTCAAATCTCTTGAAATATGTATTAAGAATTGTATGTTGGTGTGTACTCATCCATATCTTTTAATCAACCACTACATGCCCAAGAATCTTTCAATGAAGGAAATGCCCAATAAACTTGCTGAAACAAGTGGGAAGTTCAATGTACTTCGAGATTTAATGAATGTGATAATCCTGAATACAAAACAAAAACCAAAACATGTTGGTATTGTTATGAATAATAATATTAAATTTTTTGATTTGGTAGAAGCACTTTTATTAGGATGTAATGGGAATAAAGTTGTTAAAAGATATGTAGGGAATAATGTTCAACGAGAATCAAAAAAGGCTAGTAGGAATAGTGGTACCCCTATAGACATGTCTGGCTCTCCAACAACTATACATTTACTTCCAGGAGATGGTCAAATACTGCGAGATCAAGATAAACTTGATTTAATAAAATTTGATGCATTAATTGTTTTTGATGGATATGTCGACACTACCAATGAATTCTTCCACCAGATAAGAACTCAAAATCGTCGTGGTGAATGTATTATCATTCGATTAGTTCCTATGAAAACAATTGAACACTGTAAGTTATATTATAGAAAAGATGTGGGAGATGAAGACTATATTTATAAATTAATTTCTTCAATTGTTTGTTTAAGAGACCATATTGGGAACTTACAACCAGACGTGCTTCCGATATATAACCAAAAGTTAACATATCTTTCTCATAAGTTTTTTGATGACGTTTTCAAGTCCAGTGTCAGAATTTCAGATTTCCCTGCTTGGCCATTTCCTGCATTACCAAGAATTCCCAAATTTAGTGCTATAGATGTTGAGAGATCACTTTTAACTGAAGTTCATTTTCATTATACTCCTTATGATTCAACTGAATTTATAAATGATGATCTTGAGAAACCAAGAACTGGACCTAGACCTAGCTTTTATGAAACTAGAAGACTAGAATCAGCTTATATAACTAATCCTTTGAAGAATTCTTTCACCCAATTATCAGGAATATATGCTGGCACTGGTGAAGAACATGCCAGTGCTTCAAATACCAGTATTTTAACCCACAAATTAATTCTTCAATTAAATGAAGCATTTTTATCCTTAGATAGAGCAGAAAAGGAAGTACAAAGTTATGAAAAGTTCAATGATGAAGAAACTCAAAGTAGGAAAGTTGGACGTCGAGAAAGAGAAATGCGAATTACTGTGTCGAAAATATTTAACGATGTCGATCATGCACAATCTCGAATCAACAGTGCCAATAAATGGGCAATTAAGAAATCACAACAGGCAGAAACTGTCAAAGATGAGATTCGAATAAATAAAGAAAAAATTTCCAACTTCATTATTGATAACAAGATAGAAAATGAAAAAACTAAGCAATATATTCAAAATCAAATAGAAGTTTGGGATTTACAAACTCAAGTTAAAACTCTTATAGCCAAGGTTCAATCGAAAGGTGAAGAAAAGAATTTTATTTCAAATGAATATCAACAATGTTTAGCATCAATTAAGAATTCCGAACTTGAAATTGAGAATCAAAAAACTAAAATACAAGATTCAAAAAGAAAATACTCGGAATTACTTGAAGCTGAAGAACAGGAAGTAGAAAAGTTCAATAAAAAGAAGAAAGATTTAATTAGTCAAATTAAAGAAGAAAAGCTTCATAATGAATCTTTGAAATTCAAATTGAATAATGCATTTAAATTCCTCAGAGATACTTCCCATTTGAAGAAGAGGAAAGGCAGAGGCTCAACACCAATTAAGTAAAATTCAAAATTACACACATAAATATATATCTTTATAACAGGTAAATAGGCATTTTCGAATTGATAGCATCTAGAATTAGTACATTGTTTATTGGACTCATTTTCTTGCTCAAGAATTGAATGACATCTTGAGCAAGAGCACCACCAATAACTGCAGCTACAGGAGCAAATTCTGCGAATGCTTGTTTGCTGAAGAGTTCAAGATACTCAGGAGTAATTGTTTCAACGGGAATATCAAACAATTTACAAATTTCTTTTGCCTTGACATTTAAAATTTCAACATCAATAACTGCATCTGGATCATCAAGTCTATCAAGCTCAAATAATGCAAATATCAAAGGAACTGCACCTGATAATCTCTTCAATTGTCTTTTGTTCAATTGCTTAGGAAGTTCTTGTGAATTGAAAATATCTTTTAATGGTGAGAATTCATCTCTAATAGTTACAATTTCTTTGGCAGATTTTTTATTATATTCAACTTTAGATATTGTTTTGTTTCGAGAAATCTTAGTATTTACCACTCTTGGTTGATTTCCAGCCTCCATCTCAGAAACAGAAGTATGTTCTATAAGATCAGTCATTATATAGCCAAACATGCCATGCATTCCAGAAACATAAAGTGGGATATTTTCTTCTCTTGTTATATCATTAAGTTTCAATATCATTCGCTTATCTAATTCAGTGGCAATTACCAAATCAAAAGTTTTAAAGTATTCCTTATCCCCTATTAGACTGTCTAAAGATTCGGTTTTAATGGAAAGATTGACTCTATTATTTAACTCTCTAATTCTATCAACAACAAGCGGTAGTTTTGTTTTACCAATTATCAGGTCATCATTAGGAAGAAAAAATTGCCCAGCAAAGTCTTCTGATTTTACAACTGAATCATCTAATATTTCAATAGTATTTAACCCACCCAATACTAAATTCTTGACTATTTCTGTGCCTACTGCTCCTAAATTTATAATTAAAATTTTGGTAGACTTTAACCTCAATTGGGTTGCCATTCCCCAAAGTCTAATTTGTCGATCATAAAGAGCAATTTCCTCTATATTAAAATTTAGTTAGTTGTATTGTTACAGTGAGACAGTATTGAAAGACAATTGAATACATACGTGCAGAGAGTTCATCCATTGTCATATCTTTAGGATTGCTTAAGAGAGAGAACTGTAGTGTGAATTTTTTTTTTCGATTTCTGTATACAAATTAGAACAGGGTTGTTCCCACAACTTTTCTATCTAAACCTATAGAAATCATTAGATTGGAACAATGAGGTAAGCCCACGGAACATAAACGTTCGTAATATAAGATATACATGGGCATATATCTATCGACAAATTTTTCAACTAGTTCATCAGTCATACCTGAACCCTTTTGTTTTATCAACTCCTTTTCTTGTTGCAAACGCCAGGTATAGACATTGGAAATAGAATCGGTACATAATACAATGAATTTATCAAAAAATGACCATAATTGAGTGTACATTTTCAAATTGTCGTTGATTTCTTGAATGTGATAAAAGCGAGATTTTTGTAAAACTCCACCAACATCAGAAGTAAAATAACTTGCTTCAACTTGTTCTGGACCAAGGGGAACATACCCATTAAACCAACCTTCAAAAATAATTACGTCAGCAGGGCGATCAATAATTTGCCAGTGTGATTTTTCTGCTCTATTTCCAAGTCCATTATAGGCAGTTTTGTCATAAAATGGAATTTCGATTTGTTTCCAAGTAGGTAAGGAATAATTGTTGACTAATGCATGGAAAATCTGTAGTGCCAATTGTAAATCATGAGTTCCAGGCAACCCTCTTCCTTGTAATAACTTGTTATTAGATTCAATTGCAGTTTCTGTAACTTTATCTTGATCATCCTTGGTTAAATACATATCATCCATCAGGAATTGTATTATATTCAAGTTGGGATATGACTTTTCAAGGTTGGCTTTCAAATTGGTAGCAAGATAAGATTTTCCAGACCCTTGAGGACCACTAAGACCAATAATCAACGGCTTAGTAGCGTTGGGAAAGTCATATGAATCAATTTCCTTAGAAATAAAATCAATTGAAAGTTCTAGAGAAGTCATAAGTTAATTTATTTGTTTACCTACTATTGAGGAGTGGAGTAAAAAATACCTGTTTATATGGCGAGCGTACTATTTGTGTACTAGAAAAAATGAGCTATATCAAGAAGTTTAGATTGCCTTTAAATCTTTAAGTTTTGAGACCAATTCGTCAACATTTTCGACCTTGACACCTGCACTTCTTGCCGGTGGTTCTTCAACTTTTAATGTTTCTAATCTATTTTCAATTTCAATTCCTAAATCTGACACTCTTAAAGTTTCCAAGGGTTTCTTCTTAGCCTTCATAATATTTTGCAATGAAGCATATCTTGGTTCATTCAATCTTAAATCAGTAGTTATAATCAATGGAAGCTTGGCTTTTACTGTTTCAACCCCTTCGTCAACTTCACGAGTGACAGCTACTGATTCTCCATCTACTTCAACTTTAGAAGCATTGGTTGCTTGAGGCCATTGTAATAATCCTGCCAAAATTTGACCAGTTTGGTTTGAATCATCATCAATGGCTTGCTTACCCAAGATAACCAAATTAGAATTCTCTCTTTCAACCAATTTCTTCAACATCTTTGCGACTTGTAATGGTTCAATTTCTTGTTCTCCAACATCCACTAATGTACTTGAGTCAGCACCTTTAGCCAAAGCTGTTCTCAACACATCCTTAGCTTTTGAAGGACCAATTGAAACAGCATGGATTTTCTCAACTAAATCTTTACTGTTTTCTTTGATCCGAACTGATTCCTCCAATGCAATATCACAAAATGGGTTTATACTGAACTTAACACCTTTGGTTTCGACTCCAGTTTGTGCCTTGTTAATTCTTGGCTTAATAGCAAAGTCAATTACCCTTTTTACAGGAACAAGAATTCTTAATTTGGTAGACATCTTGACTTACAGTTGTGAAGAACCAAGTAGCTCCCAGACCATGGTATTTCTCTCTTTTTTTTTTTCACAATCCGAAACCGGGAAATAAACTCACGTGATATATATGACAAAGTGAAAGGACTAACTATAAAGAAGCAAAATACACAATACCTCCAAAATGAGGGAAGGAGGTGTGTATGTTAAATAGTTAAATAGTTAAATAGCCAATGTACACTTGTAAAAAAAAGCAAAATATTCAATTTAGTAGCTATATATATAATTAATTATTATACTAAGTTGAATTCAAGGTTGAGTTACGTGATCTTGCTTTCATTTTCTCAATTCGGGCTCTCAATTGAGAAGTAACTTCAGCAGCTCTTTTCCAATCATCTTCTATATTTCTGGTATCATGGTAAGGTAAATTAGTATTATTGTATGATCTTGCAGCATTATGTTGAAACGATGATGGATCTCTCACGGGAATATCACCTTCAATTGATAATCGTTTGACACTGGCACTCAAATCATTCGACTCTCTTATCGTTGCCGGACGAAGCGGGGATTTGAAAGATTCCGAGGAATATGATGATTGTTGATGTTTTGACAGTTGAAGTTTTTCAAGATCAAGTTCTCTCTCTAATTGAATAATTCGCTCCTTGGCTTTGTTTAATTCAGAACGTGCCTGATTAAGATTAGTTTCATTAACATCAGCAGAAATAACAGCTTGTCGTTTTTCCTTTTCAAATTGATTCTGTAGAATTTGTAATTTTTCAGTCAATTGTGAATTTTTTAATTGTAATTCATTTATCAAACTTTCTTGACTTTGATTCTTATTATTAGATGTTTTGATTTGCTCTTTCAAATTAGCTAATTCCTCTTGATAATGAATTTCATCAATGGAAGATGGAGATACTCGAGGGGGAAGTCGAGTTGAATTAGAAACAGGACGAGAAATAAGACCTCGTCCAAAATTTCCAGCCTTGACTTCATCGGCACGCTTTGCAGGAGAAGAAGCACCTCTCTTGGCTGGAATCGAGGAATGTGAGAGACCTTGTGGTTTAGACCCAAGTTTGGTTGTGGTATTGATATTGGATGGTTGCAACGTTGGCTTTTTGGCAAAAGCGGAGTTTGTACGAAGTGAAACAGGTCCAGCAGCAGGTGCTCGAGAAGATGCAGAAACAGACACTGGAGGAGGAGATTTAGATTTGCACTTTACTTCTGCATTCTCAAAATATGTAAGAATCTGAGATTTTCTATGTTCTTCCACTTTTCCAAGGAAATGGTTCAATTCTCTCTGTCCTGTAATCTTCATTAAAGTACCAATCATTTCAGTAGCTGCTTGTCTAATTGGTTCTTGAGAATCTGCTAGTAATTTGATACCAATTTCCATAATAGCATCAATATCAGAAGATTTAGGGAAAATAGTAGTATTTGCCAAACATCTCTTAACATAATTAGCTGCAGAAATCTTATTTTGAGGAGTTCTTAATTTCATACCATTTATGGATTCATCAAGAATTGAACTGATATCTCCTCCTGAAACAACGAAGATACTATCCAATGCATTGTCAAGAGATTGTGCCACTGATGGTTTTTTCTCCTTTGTTCTTTCAATAATTGGACCCAATACTATAGGTTGATATCTACTAAAATTTGAACCAAGTCCCTTAGCAATCATTTCTATACAATTAGCTGCTAATTGAACCACTTGGATATTAGCATCCTTCATACACTTGGCGAATATTCTCATTACTTGGGAATATTCATCATTGGATTGAAGTTTCACTGCTTTTTGTAAGATTGGTACAATTTCTTCCAAAACTTCAACTCTTTCTTTCCATTTTGTTGAAGAAATTCTTGATTCAAAATTTGAGGGAAATTTTGATAACACTTCGACTGGATCAATAAATGCAAGTGGGTCAATTGGTTGCTGATTTTCTTCCATTTCAACATCCTCATCTTCGTTTCCTATACCTTCAAGCTGTTCTTGTTTCACTCTCTCTAGTTCTAGTTTCTGAGATCTAGTTAATCTTTTTTGTTCTGGAGTAACATCACTTATTGCTTCAAATGCGGCAGTTAAATCCTTTTGTTGCACTGGTTTTAAAGAAGGTAATAATGTTGTTGATAAAGCATCACGCATCCATTTATAGAACTCAACAGTTAATTTTGTAGTTTCACCTCTTACATTCTTATCAGAATGAGCAAACAATTTTACCAAATAAGGAATTATTGGTTTTGGCAGAACAATTTGACAACCAAAGTTTTCAAAAATTGCAACCAAAGCAGAAACACATCCAGTAACTGTCTTAGGTAGCTTATTACCAAAATAAGGGATTATTTCTTCAATTATACTATCAGGTTGATTACTAATTGAAATCATTAATAACAATACTTCTTGAGAATATTCTTTAGTGTTTTTCCTTGAAGAATTTAACCCCTTTTCACAAATTGATCCTATCAAACCAGCACCTTTAATTCTATTCAAATTCTCAGGAGTTCCTCCATAAGTCAAGTATTTAACCAAAGCATTATATCCCAGTTCTTGAGCAACCACATTTGAGTCAAGAATAATCTTGTTAAAAAATTCCGATTTAACATTAAATATTGGATCTTGTTCATTTCGCGAAGATTCATAATTACCAACAAGTTCGTTGTAAGCATTAAGTCTTGCCTTCCATACTTTATGCCCTAGCCTCTCATCTAAGGACAAAGTAGAGTAATCTGTTTCTTCTTCAGCCATAGCGGTTATTACTTGAAGTTGAGTTTACCACAGAATTTGGTTTGTTTACATTTTTTTTTTATACAAAGAGCGCGACAAATATAAAGAGATAGACGACATTTTGTCTACTACAAGGTGAGATTATTCAAATGCAAAAAGCTTTGTTTTATTCAGAAGCGATGAAATAGTTCTTACCCAACAAATTTAACAATATCATAATAAATACATACAGACTTTAAAGGAAAAAAAGGGTCACTATCAATTGTTCTTAGCAAACTTTGCTCTTATTTCGTCAAGAGGTTTCAATTGTAAATTCCATTCTTCTTCACCTGGTCTATTGATATAATATTTGTTAAGATCAACCCCATGGTATGGGTGATAAGCAAGATTAAACCATGGGAATAGAGCAAGTCCAACATGAGAATATTGGGAGTTTCTATTAGCAACATCCTTTAATCTGTCGTCTAAAGTAGATTCATTTTCAAAATATGGTAATTTTCCTTGAGATAATAATTTCTTTATTTCATATCTATCTTTCTTTACTTCTCGTTCATTTTCAGACCAACCCAAAAATCTTTTTGATGATCTAGCATAAGCCAAATAAAACCCACCAAGAAAACCTAAAAGAGTAGCAGTTCTTAATGTTCCTCCTGGAATTCTAGCAGGAGCTTTATATGGACCTGCAGCAGGCTCCAATCTTTCCCAAACATAAAGTGCCAATGGAAATGAAGCAGTGGTAATACCCCAAGCTCCATAATCTGAAGCTCTAAAGTAGGAAATAACTCTAGTAAAATAAGGATCAACATCAATTAATTCATAGTCTCCCACTGGTGGTGCATTTCTCACCGGTTCATTAGTAGCGGTATATGACATGTCTTTAAAATTATTTGTTTGGGGATTATATATACCTCCTTACTATAGTTTTTTAATGCAATTTTTCCTGCTCAGCAAATATTCTCAAATTGTGATTGGAAGCAGAATCTTTTTTTTTCTTTCGCAATCGAGGTCGTGCAAAAACCGGAATGGATTTCAGGGAATATCATAGCCCACTCCTCAAAGGCTAACCCTAGATCAATTGAATATTTCTGAAGCATTTTTAATGTATAAAGGTAGAAGTATTCAATTCTAATTACAGATAATTATTGTACTCCTTTGAAACTTGACCAATTAATTGAATCTGTGAACATTTGTCTCAATCTCCTCTTAACTGCAAATAAAGTAGAACTGTAAAGAACCAACAGGAAGGGTAATTCTTCAAACATTCTCTTTGTTAAGGATCATTCTTGCATACTCTGGGAAGAGGCTAGTAGACCACATACCTAAGGAATAATTAAACTTATAATTTGTGTTTTGGTAGCGCCCTCTTTTATCTTGTAGTTGCCTTCAAAAAAATAAGCTTAGTATTTACACACCCTTGTCTGTGATAAACTAATATATAGATAAATGCCTTTGAGACTTGAAGATAGGGAAGTGGATACAGACGATCAATATATAATACAGAGGTCACCGCCACGACATCCTTTAATCAGATTGATAAACAGTGTTCGATGTCACAATGTTCCTATTCTAAACTTTATAATTATTGGCATACTAGGTTCATTTTTATTTAAATTAACAACAAAATATACTGGACTATATATGAAAAGTTCATTAATAACAATAATGGTTACTAATTTAGTTCTTTATGGAATATCAGAAACCATGGCTCAATCGATTATATGTTTTAAAAGAAATCAACCTTGGTTAGATTTTACATTTAATGAACCAAACCAAACTGAACTCTCATTTAATCCAAGTGATATTGCATTAACAACAGAATCAGAATATCGAGATGACGTGGAAGAGGATGGAGAAGTTGCAAGTATAGATGAAGAAGAAGTTGACAGATTTATAGATTTTTTACGACAAGATAATGAATCAATAGTTGAGAATTCTATAATTGAAGAAAACGATTTTACCAGAACTTTACCCCTACCACCAGGTCAATTATCATACTTTCAGTTTAATAGATTAGCAGGATTCATGTGTTGGGGGTTTATAATGTCCTTTGTACAATGTTGGTGGTATAAATTCTTACAAATATATTCCAAAGATCCCAAATTTATTGAAGTTTTAAGAAAAGTACTTACTGATCAACTTTGTTTTTCTCCAATTTCATTATTTTGTTTCTTTACATATGGTACAATTGTACTTGAAAATGGAAATTGGGATCAAACAAGACAAAAATTATCTAGAATTTATTTAAAGACATTAATTATAAATTATTCAGTTTGGTTCCCAGTTCAATTCTTTAATTTTTTAATTGTTCCTAGAAATTTCCAAGTTGCATTCAGTTCTTCAATTTCAGTATTATGGAATTGTTTCTTATCAATTAGAAATTCTCGTAATTAGAAATTAAATATACATACCCAAATTAGAATAACCATTAAATTTTCGAACTTTTGAACTTACTCGTTTAAGATATTCTTCCTTATTGTCAATTTGTAAAATATTACCAAGAATGACACAAATATCAACAATACCATCATTATCTGATTTTTCAAAACCAGGTTGTCCCTCAGAATTAATAGCAAGAGGAATTAATTTTGATTTTGGTGGCAATTGCGAAATAATAGCTGCTGAGATCCCAGTAATTGTATGAGGAGGGGTTAACACAGGAACTGAGTCAAGTAATGAGTTGGGTTCCAAAATAGAAATTGTATGATTATTGTTCATACTACAAGGTGCCACAAGAATCCACGATTGAGTTACATTTGGATTACATACCTTAACCAATTGTCTTGCCAAAACATTATAAGTTATAGTATTGAAAAAATGAGGCACAGTTAAGATTAAATTTCTTTTAGCAAGTGCAAATATGGGAATTTCAATAGTAGGATATTTTGTATTTATTTCTCGTTGACGTATAGCCGTATACAATTGTTCATCTTCGTCATAGGATTGAGATTCTTCTTCGTTCAATTGTAATAATTCAGGATAATCAATTTTAATAGTACCAATTTTTTCAAGATTATTCAATTCCTCTTGTAAAATACTTATAGTTTTGGGAATCACAATAATATTTTCAATAGTATCTATTTGAAGATCAATTGATATCGTTGGGATTGGATGAGGTGTTGTTTCGTCAGTGTCATCGTCAAGGATATGACGTGGGTTTCTGATATCATTAATTGGCTTGATCTAAACCAGAGTTAGTAAATCCCTTTATTTGAAAATTTAAGATTTTACTTACCAACATTAGTATAGTTTATGTTGCTGCTTTTCAAAGGCAAAATTAAAACTAATTTCTGCAAAATTGGCGATCGTATAGATTTCTCAGGGTTTGGAGTGGAAAAAAAAATGAAACCATATATTCAAACACAATAGGCCATTGTATTTAAGAGACCAATGTTGAGAACCTTGACAACAACTGCGAAGCCAAAGTATGGTAGTGCTTTGGGATTACTTAGACTCTACCATTCAACTGATCATATAGGATCTAATCCAATTGTTAACAATAATATTGAATCGCAAATCTTAACCAAAGCATTAGAATATATTCCTCGATATGGATTCAAATCTGATAGTATTACTAAAGCTATTCGTGAGTTAGACTATCCTGATTCAGTCCAATCAGTGATAACGTCAAATCCTAATGGGAATTCTGCAGAATTTCAACTTACTTTGCATTGGTTAAAATCTAAAAGACAAGAATTAAATAATTATGCTATTGAAGATCCTGAATTTAATGCTATAACAGACGAATATGAACGAGTTGCTAAATTAATTAAAACAAGATTGATGATGAACTCACCAATTATTGACCATTTACAATCAGGATTGTCTGAACTTATAGTACCTTATAATATTCCCCAATCCTTAGAAGAATTACACAATCTTAGTGATGATATTGCATTTTTAGCAGGTGATATGTCCCATGATTTTGCTTGGTACGCCAAAAGAGCAGGATTTTCTTCTCTTTATGTCAAATCAGAATTATATATGCTTCAAGATAAAAGTTCCAATTTCAAAAAGACTAATAAGCTTGTTGATGAAAAAGTACTTGGAATTAAACAATTTGGAACAGCTTATAATAGTGTTGAAGAATGGGGGTTATTTAATGCAATAAGTTTAGTCAATCTTATAAAATCACAACTAGTACGGGGTTGAGACATGAAAATGGAAACCAATTGGTTCCTACTTAGAGGGCTAGATCAAACTTTATATTCAATTAGTATAAGCTGTATATACATATCTATGACATCACCTATTGTCCCAATTGTGCTCTTACAGCCAATAATTTATTTCTGGTTGTTTCAATATTCTTTTCTTCTCCTCCGATTTTAGTTTCAACACGACTGATTTCACCTTCAATAAATTCAATTCTTTTTGTAACATTCAATTTAGCTTCTGTAAAATCTTGTGGTAATAGTACTGGACCAGTTAATTTATAAATTTTTGAATCTTGATTAAGATTTTCAAATTCACCTAAAACAATTTTATTTTCTTGATATTGAGTTTCTAATTGTGATCTTGCCGATATTAAATCATTAAGCGAATTTTGTTGATTTGAAAATTCTAATGAAAGAGATTCAAATTGTTGCTTAATATCTGACATGTTGTTGGAGTAGTAGTAAACAGAAGATCTTAGAGTTTTGAAGAATTTTTTTTAACGTCGCATACTACCAGAGTTGGTTGTAAAAAAAGAATACACACTACGTTACCACATTTATAAATCAAAAGATAAAGAACAAGTCTAAAAGTAAAAAACTAATTAAAAAAAATATGACTAAACCAGAACCAAACATATGACCTTATTTCGGAAAAATATCCTTATCTTGCTCATTAATTATAATATCGGTAACTCGCACTCTATACCTTCTATTTGTAGAATCTCCACCATATTCATTCATTTCTTCATATTCTTCATAATCTTCAGCTGCTGTCAACTCCAGGTCATCATCTGCATTATTATCATTGTCATCTTCATACGGCGGTCTTGTTTCTTCTATATCGTCGTCATCTTCCATTGAATCGTCTATAATCGCACTACTATCTAGATTATTATCAGAAGAAAATACTGGAGGTATTGGAGGATTATAACTTGTATATCTTCGCCTCTGCAGTACAGATTCCTCTGATGAACAATTCTTTATTGATATACCATGCGTTGAATGCGACTTAGTAGGAGTACTAGAAAAACTGTTTCTATACCTACGTTCATTAGCCAATGATCGCAGTTGTTGATATGGAGTAGCAAATAAATCTTGATTAAATAAAAATCCTTGACATTCTCTTAATGATATAATACTAACACTTGCACTGTCACTATAATAACTTGGTGACTCATAAACACTACAGTTCTCATTTTGAATCATAGATTTAGATAAGAATGAATTACGTCTAAACCAAGGTGACGATGTGCTTGCAAATGACGAGTTTCTTCTTTTTATCATGGTAGGTTCAGGACGTGGAGATGTGATTTTATGTGTTGTGGTATTAGTTGAAGACTTTCGTCTCATATGAGGGGATGTGGGATTTGAAGATGTACGTAATTCCGCCATTTTTCCTGGTATGTTATATGCGGGGTGGAGGGAAGGGCCGAGAGTGGGTAGTTTGATGTTAATCAGGGTTATATACGTTTTATATGGTAAGAAAATATGTCTATGACCAATATTGAAAAGATAAGTGATTATGCTGTCAAAGGAAAAAGAGAAAGATAGCAATCATTATATGAGTCCCACAAGGAAAGGACAAGAGACATTAAAGTGCGACCGATAAAGCCTAGACCATTTTTTTCTGCTGTTTCTTTTTTTTTTGTTTAGAAATTGCAGGTAGTCTCGTGAGAGCTCATTCAGCCATAGCTTGAACTGTACTTCGTTTACCTCTCATCTCTTCTAACTTGTAAGTTCCGCACTGATAAAGATTGATACCTAAATGTATTCGATTTAAACAATATACAATATAAGTTACAATACATAAAAACAAGTCATACCATTCGTTAAAAACACCAAACAAAATTCTCAATCAACCGTAAAACATACCTGGGGCCAAAGATAAATCTATATACACAAATGACCCTATATTCAACCAAGCAAGGTTAAAATCGCCCTGCAAAAAAAAGAAACCAGTTAGCTTAAGCATCAAGCCTAAGATAAAATCAAGAAATAACTAAGCATTCAATCCACTTTTTTCCTTGAATGCCAACCGTTTTTTCATGTTGTTCATAACATATTGCAATCCTTCTCTTGAATTTTTCATATTGGATGAAAATCGATCATGACTCCATTGTTCAATACGCTGTTTAAAACCAATGAAATTAGATGAAAATTTTACTTTTGATTTCACTAATGTATTATCATCAACACTAGTATATTTTAAAAATTCTTCCACTCTAATAAATTTTCGATGATCAATATTACTACTGTACGTATATAAAGTCTTTTCCTTTGGGTCAACTATACTTTTTTCAATAATCCATGAATTTAGGTTATTACCAAGAAATGGTTTAATAAATTGGGGTAACCTCCCTGTTTTAACAACAACTCTAGTTGTACAAAGACGTCCTTCTGAGTCAATGTATGATTCTAATGTATCACTTGATAACACATGCTTGGCAAATGGATTGGGATATCTATTCAAATATGCCAAACTGGTTGTTTCAAAATCAAAGTTGTATCTCTGTTCGTGTTCAAAATAATGAACCATAACTGTGTATTTTTCCCACTGTAAACGTCAACGCTTGAAAAATGTTGCGTAGATGTGATTGATGAGCAATGATATAGTTGAACGGCCTTTGCTTCAGGGATGAATTAAAGAAAAAAAAAGTTTCCTGGAGAAGAAGCTATTAGGGGACAACGCCCCTGGTGAAAAATTTTTATTAGCCAACCAAAAGTCGGCCGAGTGTAAGTGACATACACGGGGTTAAAAAAACAAAGCTATAATTTTCCAAGAACAAATTTAAAATGAAGCCCTGAGCTTGAATTTACTCGAATAGAGTTCTTACCTGAGTAATACTGAGCCACTCACTGTTGTCTAGGATGTTTCAGGATTGGTATAATTCGGATTTAAAACTGGGTGGAATGATTATAGGCGACAAAAATCAAGTCGCGCGAACCATACTTGGATTTTTTGGTGCTCCTTATTTACTAGTTGTTTACTACCTGCTTTAGCAAGTTAGTTCTTACCTCAACATCAAGTGTTTATTCCAATTGATGATAGATGAGCTAATTAGTTTAGCAAATGTAGGCCCTGCAAATTTACTGTGACGTCATCGCCTTACTCCAAAGGAACAAAATAACCTTGCTCCAAAAAATACTAGAAGGAAATAAAACTTCACGTCAGTAATAGTTGATTCAAAAATATAGATATGATACTCAGTAAGAACTAAAACGATAGATATTTTTCTAATATGACGCTCCCCCACTTGGAACGGATGCAATTAATTAATTGCAATGTTCTGTAACCCTAGTGGAGAGAATGCCGCAGATATTGCGCTCATGTGCAGGAAACTCACCACCGGATCCGCAAATCATTCTCTGCGAGCTTAGCCACTTATTTATGACGCTCTCCATAAATTAGTGAACCAATCAAGATTTAGAGTTTGTACACATAAATACGATGATGTAATTTAGTCTATTGTTAGTTTAATAAAATAACGAAGCTAAAGGCATTCGGTGTGTTGAGGGTCTAAAAAGGCCGCTTGTGGGGGCAGCGGTTCCAAGAAAAAATAGAAACGCCGAACCCACAGACATAGCAACTAATTTTGTGACTAAATTTGACCCTGGGTTCAATGATATAATTATCAAACCTATATCAGATAGCAATAGTTTATAAATATGCTTATAACTTCCCCCATGTATTTTTTTAGTAGGCTGCTTATCTATAATTTTGTTATGCAATATAGTCACACTTGTAATTTATAAGTTTGCAACTAATTCATTCATATATTCTATAGCTCTTCTAGAACCATCATGTCACTACAAAACAAAGATTTTGCCATCATAGAAAAGTACGAGGAAGGCGTTAGCCTTGAGTCGACAGAAGCAGAAGTAGTAACTCAGAAATCATTTGCACAATCAATAATCGATTCGTTTAGGAGGGCACCACCAAATACAACAGCATACAAACAAGCGATATCGAAAAATGAATTGCGTATAATGTCACTTTCCACTGGGTTGGGAACTGGACTATTAGTGGCTGCTGGCCAAAAATTGAAAAATTCTGGACCGGCAGGTTTACTCATTGCATATGCAGTTGTTGGTTTAGGTATGCTTGTACCTACAGTAAGATCGCTTAGTGAACTATCAGTTGCTTACAGTGGATTACCAGGCGGATTTCAATCATATTTCGCCAAGTTCATTGATGAGAGTTTGGCATTTGCCTTGGGTTGGAACTATGCAATCCAATGGATGTGTGTTATTTCTTTGGAGTTGGTTGTTGCTACCATGACTATAAATTATTGGAATCAAACGGTTAATCCTGATATATTTGTGTTGATTTTCCTATTGTTTGCTATATTTATCAACTTATGTGGGGCCAAAGGCTATGCATATTCAGAAATGGTTATGAACTCAATCAAGATTATGATGTTGACAGGGTTTTGTATATTTGGATTGGTTACTGTAGTTGGTGGAGGACCCAATGGTTGGGTGGGTGGGAGGTATTATCATGATCCAGGAGCGTTTACTAATTTTAAAGGGATTGCAGGGGTGTTTGTCACAGGAGCGTTTTCTCTTGGTGGGTCGGAGTTTATTTCTCTATCTGCAGCTGAAACAAAACATCCACGTCAATCACTTAGAGCTGCTTCTAAATTAGTTTATGTGAAAGTTATAGTCTTATTTTTAGGATCTTTAACTTTTGTTGGATTATTAGTGCCCTATACTAATCCAAAACTAGTTGGCTCAGGATCATCATCCTCAACATCTCCATATGTTCTTGCCACTGTAATCCATGGAGTTCCTGCATTGGGACATGTTATCAATGCTGTAATTTTAGTTTCTGTCACATCTGTTGCTATTGCAGCCATGTATAGTTCGCAAAGATTGGTTCAATCTTTAGCAAGGCAAGGACTTGGACCTAAATGGTTGGATTATGTGGATAGAAAAGGGAGACCAGCACGTGCTTTTTTGGTTTGTATCATTGCTTCTTTGTTTTCATTTATAGCTGCATATGAAAAGCAAGAAGTTGTATTTACTTGGTTGTTATCAATTTCAGCCTTGAGTTTTATTTTTGTTTGGATGTTTATATGTGTTTGTCATATTAGATTCAGGGCAGCTTTGAAATATCGAGGAATTGAAGTGAGTAGTTTAGGATATGTTTCCCCAACTGGACTTTGGGGTTCATATCTTTCCATTGCTATTAATATTTTCATTTTAGGTTGTCAATTCTGGGTGGCATTATGGCCAATTGGAGGAGATGGTAAACCCAATGTTACTTCATTTTTCCAAAATTATTTGGCAGTGCCTTGCTTTTTCGTGTGTTATTTGGGTCATAAGATTTGGACTCGCAATTGGAAGCTCTTTAAGACCGTTGAGGAGATTGACATTGATACAGATAGAGTAGTCTATGACAAGGAGGTTTTAGATTTGGAGAATGTTGAGGAAGAAGAAAAATATCGCCAAGCCCCAATATGGAAGAAGATTTTGATAAAGTGTTTTGATTAGAATATTTATATTAGAATAGCATAAAATATTTGTAAAGTAAATTCTATCAGCACTTTTGTATCTTTCTTTAACACCAATTCTATAAATATATTACTTAAATTAAGATTTTGATTTATAATCTAATTCAACTTCCTTGTTTTAAAATAGAAATCGTACTACGAAATTTGAGGGGAATAATGGGGTTCATTAAATGAATGACACAAGTCAGACATTTCATCTGACAACCAGCAGTAATAGCGCCCCATTACAAAGCACCATTAAAAATCAGCCAAACATTAAAACATTAGTTAACTTGCTACCAAGTGATAAAACCAAATCCTTAATATGAGGCCACGGCCAATTTTTTTTATCTGCCTCCTTTTGCAATTGGGGCGTCAAAAATAAATATTCTAAGAGACTGCAAAAGTTTTCTAGTAAAATATCAAGTTGGAAAAGTAGGCAAGAAATAGTGGATTCAATTACCGAATTTCAGATATTCTTATCGTGATGCTCACCTTGCCTCCTTTTAAAATAATATTTGACCACGATTAATATAAAAGGAATAATGAATACGGTTCATTTCTATATTCTCTTACTTATTTTCAATATCATACACACTATCATGATTTTACCAGGGCAAGATAAACTCAACTTAGTTACGATTAGCAAAAGGGCCTACTTTTCCACAAATTATTCTCGTCATTATTGGTGGGCATTGGTAGCCATTCCAATAATCATCACCATAATTGCGGTTGCGTGTCGTCTGAAAAGAGCCAGCAAAACTGAGAATATAACTGAAGTAACTGTTCAAGTTCCAGTCTCAAATAGAGTTACATATCAAACAAACTATAACAATGTTCCTCAATCAGTTGCTCCATCCCAAGGAATTACGGGGAATCAATTGCCTTCACTACCTTCACCTGCATACATGCCACCCGCATATACGAAACATGATTGTTACACTGCACACCGTCAGCATAATATTCATCGTTCAAATATGTAAAGGTTACGCAATCATCTAATCCCTGTTAAATGTGGGTTGATTACATGATCATTAGTCCACCACGTTGCTAAACCAAGGGAATTTATTTTTTAATGAATTTTAGAAGTAGTGTATCATCGAACATTACAAAGAAGCAGATCAACCATTCTAACACGTTGTGTTCTACTTACCAGCAGTTGTAAGTATTAACACGATCTCTTAAGTTTCTAGATAATAAAAATAATTAATTTAAACTTCAAAAAAAATCTAGCACCCCACTAGAGCAGACCATATTCTCTGTAGATTATAAAGTTATGGATCTGAAGAATATTTTTTTTTGTTTTTGCGGCAAAAATTGATCGATATTTTTGCAATGTTCGCAAGTATATTTAAAACATTTCATTTCCTTTTTTATGGCGTCTATTCCTGAACTTCTTTCTTTTCTTTTATTAACTTGCTTTCTTTCAACGCTAGATATAATAAGATCATTACTTAAAATGTCTGCTACCGAAACCAATGTTGCCACTGAAGTAACTATTCCTCAAGAAACTGCTAATCCCTCCTTTCATGAAATTGTATCTGATTCAAAAAATGACTTACTTACTCCTACTCATTTAAAGAATTATCCTTTAGTTAAATCTACAAGACAAGCAATTGATTATATTCCTTTCAGCAAGTCAATGATTTCCGCTTGTAATTACACTTTCCAAACAGTAAGAAACTACCAACCTTTCAAATATATTGTCGGTACTAGTGATAAATACACAAACCGAGCACTTGAAGAAATAGATCGTTGGATTCCTAGTTTACAAACAATTGAAGTTCAAGATATAACTACTCCAATCACTAAGCCTGTTACTAGTACTATCGAAGGTGTTCAAACCACTATCACTTCCATCAATGAAACTGTACTGAAGAATGTTATTGAACCAACAAAAGGTGCTCTTGAATCTGCCAAGCAAGAATTACATAGTAAGGTTTATGATAGTGAAGGTAAGGGGATAATTACAAGTCAAGCTGATCCAGTAGTTGGTCCAATTAATCAGTCTTTTGAACAATTTGTTGAAAATCATTTCCCTGAAAAGCAAAAAGTCCCCCAAGAGGGTCATTCTAGTGAATTGGCACGTACTTTTAAAATTATGGGTAATATGATTTCAAGAGGTGACAAGGCAAAGAAATAGTTTACTTAGTTTATACTCTAACAAAAGTTTGATCTTATAAAAGTTAGTGTAGTTTGAAATATTTACTCTTTAAGATTCGAAGTTACAACATGATCAAAGTTAATGTGTTTGTTAAAAATACTATAAAAATCTGTAGTTTACAAAGGGGTTAGTTGTTTAATCCTTGGACTTCTTCTTCTTCTTCTTTGGAGCTTCATCGTCTTCAGCTTTTCTCTTTTTATCTTTCTTTTCTTTCTTGTCCTTCTTTTCTTTCTTATCCTTCTTTTCTTTCTTCTCTTTCTTTTCCTTCTTTTCTTTCTTCTCTTCTACTTGTTCTTCTTCTTGTTCAACATCAGCAAGATCTTTACCAGTTAAAGCCAATGCTTCTTTAATAGCATCTGAGTTCTTCATAGGAGCAGAACCAGTATCGTAAAAGTTTAATCTTTGTTCAACTTGTTTCTTTAATATTTCACCAAAAGCAGTTGTTGGTTCGTCGGAATAATTATCAATTCTTGAAGCGATGGAACATTTGTTGGCTAAATATCTTGAAATTCTACCCTTGTTCTTAGCACTTGCCTTACCAATGAATGAAGAATGATAAATCAACCCATATTTAGGGGTATTTCCCTTAGTTTTCAAAGCTCTAAATAAAGCCTTTTCAGCACCCAAGATTTGAACAGTTGAAGCAGCTTGTTTAGACAAGTTAGTCAAAGAACCAGCATGGGAGATCAATCTGGCACCAACAACTTCACCAATTAATGTTGACAAGTTAGGAGCAACAGTATGCATCTTGTCAGTCAAGTATTTATACAATTGTTGTCTATATTCACTGATATTTACCACTCTTTCGGCAAATGTAATCACATTATCCAAATCTTGTTCACTAATATCTTGACCCATGGAGATCTTGGCATTATCAATAACCCTTTGAGCAACACCAGAATCTTCATTAACTAATGCAGCGACATCATGCAAAGATTCATCAGTTAAAGATGCCTTATCCTTGATGAATAATGTTAACTTGGCAAAGGTATAGTTATCAGGAACAATCTTGGCCAATTCTGGGAAATGCCATCCGTACCATTCCTTTACTCTCATGGAGAAAGTATTGATATCTTTATCTAATTGATCCAATAAGGCAATAGCTTGAATAATATGGTTATCATTTTTTTGAACTGAGAACTTAACTTTAGCTCTTGAGAAAGCATGTCCTAAACCTAATTGAGCTCTTTCAATATCACCTTCTTGTAAATCTTTAAATAATTTGGCTCCATGTACTCTGATTCCTCTTAAAAAGTCTTGAGCAATTTCACTAGATATACAATCAACGTATGGGAAAATTTCTTTAATTGAAGGACCTAAATTTTTATCAGATACCCCTAAAGAAATCTTATTCTTTGCTGAAGTTTTTGGCAAGTTTAATTCTAAAATTGATTTCAAATATTCAGAAACTAAACCTTCAGAAATATCATTGGCATTTTCTAAAGCTTGAGCTGCACCTTTAAATGGAGCAAAAGATACTAATTCAATCATCTTGGAAAATTTGGCTAAATCATTCGAAGCTTCTTGAACTTCTTTCAGTCTTGAGGCAATATCATCTTGTTGGATCAATACTTTGAAGACAGCATAACCTGTAGCTTCTTCGAAAAGAAGGTAATCTAATCCCATTATCTACAGTTGTTTTGTGCCTTTACAGTGTAGATTGAAAGAAATTTTCCTCTTTTTTTTTAAGAACCTCTTCTCTTGCAAGAAAAAACCTTTCTCATCTCTCATCGAGATTTTTCTAGTCACATGACTAAAGTCACAAGACCAGAAAATCTCGTGACAAGTTACACGTGATACAATCCTACATTGGCTATTATACTGATTCCCTTATTTATACTATATTTATCTATGCAAAATTAATATCCCAACCAAATTCCTTCAAAAGATTATGCCAATCAACAACCTGACTTCCATTAGGGTTTTCTTGCCAAATTCTTTCCATTACAAACTTTACTCTACTAACGTTCCACATTCCATATAATTTCATATACTCTTCAATTCGATTTCTCATAGTTTCTTGAGCATGTTTACTTACACAATGTATTCCTGACATAAAGATTGGAAACACTAAGGAAGCTTGTACTGAAGTACCAACCAAAATATCCAAACATTTGATTAAATCATTATTCAACACTTGACTTTCCAACATTGAAGGATTACATTTCATGATTGATTGTCGAAGAAATAATTTTGAACTTAATTGGAATGCTTCAAATAAAGTTAATTGTAATTCTAATTCTTGATCAGTTAAATCAATCAAGTCTCGTCTTTCTGGTTTAGATTCATCAATTTCTCGTTCTAAAGCCTTGACTTTTTCAATAACAGATTGTAACAATCTACTTGCTCTTCCATGATCACTTATTTCTGATTCATCATCTTCACCAACATTTTCCTCTTCTTCAAGGGGACTACTTTGAATATCCTCGGAAATTGGAGAATCCATATGATAAAATTCTCGAAGGATTTTCTTACTTTGATAAAGTAAAGTACAAATATCACCTATTATACGATATAATTTCTTCGATACTCCTAATAATGGATTTAAACTTCCTCGAGAAAATCCACTTGGATCATCAAAGATCATATCATATTGTTCTGATGGGAAATATGTTCCTCTTTCAATTGAAGAACTAGCTAATAAATCATGATAAGCAAAGTTGGAAATTAACCAATGTTCTTCTTTCAGACTATTAAATTTGAGAATCCCTCCGTTTGAAGTTAGAAGTTTCCAACCCCAATTTAAATATACTGACCAATTTTTCACATCTCCTTTACAAATTTCCGCCCCACATAAAATCATTAATGTGGCTAATTTATTTAAGATTGTTTGTCGATCTTGGTGATATTCATGTTGTTCATCATCAAGTTTTATATGACGCAAGGCAAAATCAGCAAATTTTGTTCCTTCTTCAGACCAACGTCCTCCTAGATGAAATCCAGACCATGCCAATATACTATATAACACTCCTTTGTCTCTATGGGCCAAAGGTAAGAAAACTTTTTGATAGGAATTAGAATCATTTTGCGAACTGGGGGCAATTGAAACCTTTTTCGAAAGTACTTCAACATAATAGTTGTAAAGATATGAACAAGTAGAATCTTCTAATTCAGGGATATAAACAGGATTATGTGGTAATGGAGTTAAAAATGAATTCAAATCTGCAATTAAATTATCATAATTTGAAGATGTTCGATCCAAGGAATCAACCAAGTGTGAAAAATCAGTAGAAGTTACAAGATCATGGAGATTCAAATCTGAAGTATCTTCAATTTCTGTAATTTTCCCCTCCTTGTCAGAATTGAAATCTGGAGTATTTTGACTACTAATTTCACGAAGTAAATTCAAGAAAGCTGATGGAGAACCAGGGGATGTCGACAAATAGTGGTTGTTAATATTATCATCTTCAACTGGGTTCATTAGACTTTGTAACGTAGGTGAGCCTGGAGATATTAGTTGTTTTTTCAGACTTGAACCTGGACTATATCCAAATACTGTTAAAGGATCTCCATTAAATGCTTCAATTCGGGGACGTTTATTATCAGAATCAGGTTTTTCTTTTGATTTCCTTTTTCTTAGCTTTTGTTGACTTTCTTCTCGCTCAACATTTTCCTTTATAACCTTGATTTCATCTTCTGACATAGTATCATAATCAACCCAAGTACATTTCTTTTTCAATCGAAAGCAATCTGAACAAACTGGTCGTGTCTCATCACATTTCTTCTTTCTAATTTTACAAGTTAAACATCCATTTTTCGATCGACTTGTATCTTTAAAACGATAAAAATCATTAGAACTATTTATTACTTTAACATTTGGAGGTGATATTGGTTTATGAGTAGCTTGGTGTAATGTTAAAGTTTCTTGTTCTTTAACATCTTTCAAAGAAGATGGAACAATATCTGGTAATGGTTCATTCTGGTTAGTTTTCTTATCCCTCTTGTTGAGTCGGGAATTAAAAGTTACTAGCATATTTACAGGGTGTCTCTAAGTTAGTTTGTCTAGGATATAATCAAAATTTTTTTTTCAAATTGTACGCCATGAGGGGGGTGTTTATACTTTTCCGTGTATTGTTTAGGTTGGGGTACATCATATATTATACTGCCAACACTTGAAAGAGGGGCAACAAAGACCTAAAAATAAAATTGGAAAACGGGGAAAATTAATTGCCTGAAAAAAGAAAACACAAACAGAAAAGCTTGGCAATAGTTAGCGATATGCGTATAAATTTTCACGTATAAGAAATCGACTAGATCCAAACGTTTTGCACATTTAAATAGTATGTGACCACATCTTGCCTAATGATAACTTTGTTAAGAAGGTAAGAGCCAACAGCTAGTTGCTGCTCGAGGGAAAGCCAGGGGATACAGCATTTAGAATCATACTGAACATTTTCTATAATATTACCAATACTAAGCAAATTCAAAGTATGTGGTACCATCTATGTATATATCTCTAAATATGTATGTAATATAATATGTGTTCGCCTACTTGCATCAAAATATTTAATTAGATCAATCTTATCAGTAATACTTTTTCTGAATTTTAATATTATTACCTAAACAGGAAATTATAATCACATGACTGATTTGGCAGATGCGCACGACTTATTCTATTAGGTTTTTCGCATTGTTATTATCGTGTGTGCAAATTCTTCTAGAGAATTCGATTGGATTAAAAAACTACAGGAAAAAAAAAGGGAATTGCGACATTTCTCTTACCAACTTGGCACCCGTTGAAAATGCTGCCAAACAAATAATTACATTTCGCTAAGAATTTGAAACCTCAAAAAAACTGCGACATTTCTTTTTATTTAGTAAACATAAAAACAGCGATATTTTGTAATATGCGCTTTGTCCATCAATTTTTTTTTCTCTCTCTCCTTCCGTTGGATCTCCTTTCTTTCTTTCTCTTATTTTGTTATCATTTGTCATCTTGACCGAACTCACATCACAACTTACATCTTCATAATAAACCAGTCATGTCTTTAAAGCGTATTAACAAGGAATTATCCGACTTAGGAAGGTATGTGTTCCAAGAAGAAGTTAAGAGAGGAAGGGCACTGCCCAGCATAAGGCAGATCAAAGAAAAAGAATGATTTCCTTACAACAGTAATTAGCCACGTAATAAAAAAAAAACAACAACAGATGAATAGATTCTTTGGATAACCGCTAATAACATTAGCGTGTGTCAATATTCAATAGCGAATGATCCAGCAGTTTTCTTGTTGAGGTTATATTCTAGTAATGTGGTGGTGGCGTATTCCCAGAATTGGTACCATTTTTTTTTCCCGCACCAATATTTGTCAATAATCACAAGACAGCCAAATGTTTCCATGCCTTCTACTCTCTAACTACGTCTATATCAAAGTCTAAACTTGATTTACTAACTGTTATTCTATAGAGATCCACCATCTTCATGTTCTGCTGGTCCTGTTGGGGACGATTTATATCATTGGCAAGCATCTATCATGGGCCCTCCAGATTCTCCATATGCTGGTGGTGTTTTCTTTTTATCTATTCATTTCCCAACTGATTATCCATTCAAACCTCCAAAGATTGCCTTCACTACTAAAATCTATCACCCAAATATTAATGGTAATGGTAATATCTGTTTAGATATCTTGAAAGATCAATGGTCTCCAGCTTTAACAATTTCTAAAGTATTATTATCTATCTGTTCTTTATTGACAGATGCTAATCCTGATGATCCATTGGTACCAGAAATTGCTCATATTTATAAACAAGATCGAAAGAAGTATGAAGCCACTGCCAAGGAATGGACAAAGAAGTATGCTGTTTAAAACAAAAGAATCAAAAAAGAAGTGTCCCATATACGAAAGCTTTAATGAAATCATATTTGAATCAAACTCGATTAGTAATTGTATAATCAGTTTGTTTCTTATTAAGTTTACGTCATTATAGTATATCTCCTTTTTTCTTTTCTTTGGAAAGTATTATACATAGCTTTATCTCTTCATTGGGAATAAATTAATTCGATAGACAAAAGTGAAATTTGTATCTGTAGATTTTCTTTTATTATTGTTTCTATGTTCATACCTCTTGTAGTAGCTTTCGAAAATTTGGTACCAAAAAAAATGGCAACCCTCCAACAGAAAAATTATGGTGGTAAAATCAAAGACCTCAAACAGTGAACTACTAGTCCTATGTATCAAGCATCAAATTAATCAATCGCAAACTTATAGACAACCACAGGACTATCATAACAAACCAATCAGAGTTTCCCGATATACCCAACTGCCACTGATTATCTTTATACTTTGTTATATATTTTTTTTATTTGATTTGGTTTTAAACGAAAGATCTCATACACCTCCATTATGGATAAATTAAACACATTTCAGTCAAACAGCCCCAAGGGTCTTTTCACATTAGCCAAGAGATTGAATGAACGAAAGTTTTTTCAATTATTTCTAAGTGAACCTCAATTCAATATCATTGATTATATACTCAACCTAGATAATTTGGAAATTTGGACCAATTTTCTTGAAGGAAATTGCTATATTTCGTATCTAGAAAATGAAAACAATACAGAGACCACTATACCGCCTGTTCAAAATTCACAACAACAGAACGATGAGGATAGCCAGAATTCCTCGGCTCCGGGCAA
Organism: Spathaspora jeffriesii; assembly: GCA_030705235.1. NCBI lineage: Eukaryota > Fungi > Ascomycota > Pichiomycetes > Serinales > Debaryomycetaceae > Spathaspora > Spathaspora jeffriesii. The sequence continues at coordinate 173,407 of JAKTZF010000703.1, forward strand.
CAAGACAGAATCAACTAACGAACAAGAAGAACAAGAAGGTGAACAGGAAGAAGAACCAGAAACATTGTTTGAACAAGGTATTACCATGAGTAAAATGTTGGCATTTCATATTAGGTATTTGCTCTGGGAGAAAGCAGTTGATTTTTACTTTAGCTCAAAAGAACTTTCACATTCGGAAAAGAATTTAGAGGAAGTAACTGATGATTACGAGTTGATTGATTCACTTGCTAATTTTTCTGATGAGGATGATGATCAGCAAGCAGAAAATAAAGAAATTGAAGTAATAGCAAAACCTGTTATACGAGCAATAGAAGACGACTATGACGATTACGACGAGGACGAAGAACCATCCAAACCAGAAGCCGAACCAATAGCAGTAGCTGACGAAGAATCAAAAGATTCAAATCTTAAATTCAATTCTGAAAATCAGCTTGTTTTAGAAATTCCCAAATCTGTACTTTTATCAGCTTCCAAACCAACCACAAATAATATGGAACAAGCAGGGTCTAGCCAAAAATTGGAAAATTCCGATGAAACAAATTCAAGTGAAGATCAAGAAAAAATTATTAAAGAATTCAATAAAGTCTATCATAATTTCGAATATGATAGAGAAACATTATTAAAGAGACGTAAATTAGAACAATCAGATTTACAATTAGCTCATTCTAAAGAGAAACCAACTGATAAGAAAAAACATGAATCTAAACATGTAGAAATAAATTTAGGTGCTGCATCAACATCTTTACAACATTTACTTTCAATGATTCAAGTGAAACGTGATCAAATTTCCTTGAATGATCATGACTTGAGAAATTTATTTATGGATGTCCGTAAAAATCGTGGTAAATGGGCTAACGATGATCGAATAGGTCAAGAAGAGTTGTATGATGCATGTGAAAAAGTAGTAATGGAATTAAGAGGATATACTGAACATTCTACACCATTTTTAAATAAAGTCTCTAAAAGAGAAGCACCAAATTATGGTCTTATAATTAAAAAGCCCATGGATTTGAATACCGTGATGAAAAAGCTTAAAAATTTGTCATATAATTCTAAGCAAGAATTTGTTGAAGATCTTATGTTGATCTGGAACAATTGTTTGACTTATAATGCCGATCCTAAACATTTTATTCGAGCCCATGCACTTGCCATGCAAAAGAAAACCGCAAAATTAATTTCTACAATTCCAGACATCACCATTAGAAGTCGAGCAGAAGTGGAAAAGGAAGAAGAGTATGATACTGATAAAAAGGAAGATAGCTTAACTGGAGGTAAATCTATGAAGAAAGGAAGGAAAAGAACAAGATTGGATGAGATTAAAACTGAAGTTGAACCACCAGCTGCAGCAACTCCATCAGCGGCAGGAACGCCGATCTCCATGGTTGAATCATTTGACAATAATAATAGTGAATCAACTCCTCTACCGGAAAATGGCGACATGTATAATGATGAAGACGAGGAAGAAGATGAAGATAATGATAATGGAGGCAATGGAAATATTTCCGAAGAGGAAGAAGAATTTGATCCTGAATTACAAGCTTGGAGATTATTAACTGCTAGATCTCGAGCAAATTATTGTGCTCAACGAGCAGAATTATTTGATGAAAATTTCCACCTTCGTCCTGATGCCAAGGCAATTATTAGACAGTCTAATGAAATGGCCAATTTTAACCAATATTTGACTAATAGGGAAGTGGTTTCAAAATCAAGTAATTTGTTGGAAAATGATGATCCATATTTGCTTGAATATGACATCATGGGTGGTGTTCCTGGGTTCAAGTATAAAGGAGTTGATAAAGAAGAAGAGGATAAACAAGAAGATTATTTGGTTGACCAATTTTTAAGACAAGCAAATGGGGATGCTTCTAAAATCAAATCAGCATTTGTATTAGCTACTGATGGTGGTTTAAATCAAATTTATCGTGAGAATATTGCTCATATGCAAGAAATTAGAAAGACATGTTTTAAAATATCCCTTATTCGACAAATGCAAACCCAACAATTTGTTCATCATACGCAAATGAAACAACCCGAAATCGATGCATTAAAAGAAGTAGATCTTGACCCGGTTTCCAAATTACCAAATCATGATCCGTTTAATAAAGAAGTACAATTTTCAGTGTTGAGAAGAAATATATCAAAAATTGTCATGCAAACTGGGTTTGAAACAACTGAACCATTTGCAATAAATACCCTTACACAAGTAGCCGAGAAATATCTTGGGAATTTAATTAAATCAATCAAACTTCATGCTGAATCAAATTCTCACAATAAGTTGGATACAAAAGAAATTCTCCTCTTGTCACTTTTAGAGAATGGGGTCGATAAGCCTGACGATATCCATACCTTTATTCAAGAACGGATAATTAAACAACAAGATAAATTAAAGGATTTACGAGTGAAACTTTCTAATTTCTTGAAAGATTTACTTAGACCTGGTTTAGAAAACTTTAATGAAAAGAGTTTTGATGATAACAGCGAGCAATTTATTACAGGTGATTTCTCCAATGATTTGGGTGATGATTTCTTTGGATTCAAGGAATTAGGATTAGACAAAGAGTTCAATATGTTAAGTTCATCGATTCCTATACATTTACTTCATTCAAGATTACACAATCAATTTAGTAGTACTACTGGTGCAAACAAGAGAAATAAATACGAAGATTTCAAAGAGTTTGTACCATCCCAACTTACAGCAGCCGATGTTCCACACCAAATTGGTATTTTAATTCCTTTCTATTCCAAATTAAGTGAAAAATCCAAAGCCCATTTCATTAAAATGCAAAAGAAAAAGATGGAATCTACAGAGCTACCAGAAGATAGCTTATTGATTCTTATTGAAGATGAGGAATTACCTCAGAAACAAAGAAATATAAGACCAAGATTACCCCCAACTGGTAAAATCACTTCTATTAAGAAGAAGATTATTGCAAATTCCTTTTTCCTACCTGAAGAGAATGAAAATGAAGAGTCACAACCAGATAATGCGAACATATCTACTGACGATGATATATCTACTACTTTAGATACACCAAAGAAAAGCGAAGAACCAAATACATTCAATACCTCTCCATTAAAGTCTGAAATCAAATCTGAAGCTTAACCCACCCCCTCCACCAATGTAAACTTATGTATCAATAAATAAATATTTATATTAGCCTGCATATTATAGTCGTAGTTCTGTCTACCACGAGGGTCCAGACTCTCCGTTCTTTCACACCGCATCTTTGTTTTTTTCTTCCTTCCTCCGTGTTTTTTTCTGTTAGCACCAAATAACTTTGCAACACCAAATAGATTATTCCGTTTATTGCTATTCTACGCGTACTCTTTAACAATATAAATATTTCAGATCAAATGTGTTAAGCACAATATGAGCTTTAATGAAAACCAAAATGTCAACAGCTTATCAAAACTCAACAAAACTGAGTTATCCACACGGGATATATTTGGTAGAACAGTTTTACACATAATAATATTAACCAACAGGTATGAGTCATTACGAAGCCTTTTAAAAAACCCAAACTTCAAGAGTATCCTTTTACTTACAGATTATGAAAATGGTTGGAACTGTATGCATTACATTGTGTTTCATAGTAGATTAAACTGTCTTAAACTATTGTTGGACTACTTAAACCTGATATCAATCCAGAATAACTTATTTGCCCTGAATTCACCCCTTATTGAGTTATTAAAATGTAAAGATAGATGCAGAGTTACCCCACTACAACTATCTGATAACGATTTTAAGGACTTGCTTTGGATTCCTGAATACATTAACGAAAAGAACGAATACCATTTAAGCTATAGATTTGAAGATAATGGGAAGAAAGAAGATGTAGACGTACAAGAGAAAGGTCAATCCAATTTACGTCCCTCAATCAGATCTCCCCAGATCCCTTGGAATGAGAACAGAGGAGGCTCAGATATTTATGTTCTTGGATGCAATTCTAATAATCAACTTGGACTTGGCGATGCCACTGATAGATCGGTGCCATCTAGACTATCCCATGTTAATTTTAAGCTTCCCTGCAACTCCGAATCTACAAGAGAGATATTGACAAAACCAAGATATAGACAAATGGCTATTTCTAAAAACCATGCGTTAATAGTGACAAACAATGGACAGGTTTTCTCGTGTGGGATTGGTTCGCGAGGACGTTTAGGTCATGGTGACGATTCAAATAATTATTACAGATTCAAAAGAATTGATTTCTTCTTCGATTCAAGCGATGTGAAATATGTCAAGAGTGTCGCAGTTTCCAATAATCATTCGATAGCATTAACTCTGGAAAATCAAGTTTATTCATGGGGATTAAATAGTTTTAATCAACTTGGTTATGATACATCTAGTTCCAAAAAATCCAGTAACGATTTTCTAGACTCGTTCCGATCAATACCGTCATTAGTTACTGGTGATCTAAGAAAGAATAGAAATGTAATTAAAAATGTCTGCGTTTCAAAGATCCACTCAGTTGCTTACACCAAGAATGAATTGTTTTTCTGGGGTCTTAATGTTGGACAAATGGGAATTTCATGTATTAAAGGTGACATTGAAGTTAAAGTGCATGATCAATCGATCCAAGGAGAAATACAAGCCAGTCCACGAATGGTTAGTTTAAGAGATGATATTAAATTAGTTAGTACAAGTGAACTTTGTACCTGTGCAGTGACCACACTCAATGATATTCACGTATATTACAATGGTCAACATTTCAAATTACCAAAAATTCCCATTAAAAGTGCTGGAGATAAACATTTTGATTTTTTTAAACCCACAATTTTAACAAGAGCAGCAGAAATTACCAAGATCATCACTAGAGGACCTCAATCATCAATGATTTTATTAAGTAATGGTAGTATATTGGGATTTACTATTAATCCCAGTGATATTAGAAATATCAAATATACGTCAGTATGGAATGCATATGACCACGACATGGTGGCTGTGGATTTTGATATGGCAGTTGATGGTTCGATTGTACTTTGTACTAGAAATGGATCAGTTTTTCTAAAATCAATTCAATCTACAAGTGAGAGAAGAACTTCAATGAGTGGCACGACATTACCACTACCACTAACTAAGAATAAGTTTAAAAAAATTGAGAATGTAAACAAGGTAGTACAGGTTAATTGTGATCCAAAATTCTTTTCGTTTGGATTTATTAGAGATGATATTGATTTACTTCCTCTTAAACTTCAGCAGAATGATTTTTTTAAGGATATCGAATACCTTTCACCTATAGTTGATGAAAATCTTTATAGAAAACAGGAGCAGCTATTAAAGGTTGATCATGAGAGCAACACTTATATTACCAGTTTTTTCTACCCTCTAGAGAATGATGACGACGATGATGGTGACAATGAACCGAGTGGAAGTGATGCTGAAATTAATGACAAACTTAAATTGATGTATAATACTAAATACAGTACTAAGAACAAGAGCGTTCGTTGGCTGCAAACATTTCAAAGGAATTCCAAGGAGGAAATAATATCAATGAATGAAGAATTCAAGTCAGATTCAATATTTTTACAATACAAATTTTCGGAAAACAATAATGACAGTGGGAAATCGTTTAATTTTTATATTTCTTTCAAGGATACAGACATCAAGATTGGTTGCCATAGAGAAATATTTGCGTTGAGATCAGAAACGTTCCGGAAGTTAGTTAGCCTTAATGATGAAAATGAAGCACTTGTAGGTGATCATTTTAAAGCGAATTACTTGCCTGAAAGCTCTATTTTAATGATTTCTAGTGATACTCAATTGCTATCGGTTTGCTTATTAATACATTCCATTTACACTGGCCAACGAATTGATATTTGGCAGGAATATGGCTCGAGATATAACTATCCAGACCAGATGAAGATAATCTACAATGAATATGAGTCTCTATGCAATTTGTTTAAGATTTCCACTAACCAGGATAATATGAAGGTGTTTTCCCAGTCATTTGAAAGTCTTCTCAAAAATGAATCTGGAGATGTTATTCTAAAATTAAGTGACGGATTCATTATGGCTCATTCATACATCTTAAAATCAAGATCTGCCTTTTTCGAAACGGTATTATCAGAAAGATGGGACAATGACTCAGGAATAAAACAGTTGGACTTTAGTGGATTAAAGAAATCTCAAATGTCGAATGTTCTAAGACATATTTATGGAGTTAGTAACAGTGAATTACTTGATTCCTTAGCTGTGAAATTTAATGAAACTGATGATTTCATCAATATGGTATTGGAATTGATTGAAATATCTGACGAATTACTTTTGTTTCAATTGAAGGCGATTTGTCAGTCTGCCTTGAGTGATTTGATATGTTTAGAAAATGTAGTGTTATTGTTGATTCACGCAGATTATTTATCTGCTGATAAATTATTTTTGAATTGTTGTTGGTATATATTTAACAATGTGGATATTCTAATGTTTGACTCAGCATTTAGGGATATTCCATTTGAAATTACCAAAAAAGTTGAAGCTCAAATAAAATTTTTCAAATCATGCAAACTGGTTGAATTTTCTGATGGTCATGGTAATTGGTATAATTCTGAATCCTGGTTTGAACAATCAAAGTCAGCAGTATCGAATTTTATGGGAGATTTAGAATATTTTAATGAAACTTTTATGAGTGATAGAAAGGGATTCATGTCTTTTATACCATTGATAGATCCAAAATACGAGCCGAAGAAACCCAAGGAACCACTTAAAAAGAAAAAATCAAGAAAAAGCTCAACAGTGGCCAATCCTGAGATTATTGATTTCAGAAAAGCTGTTGTTGCGAAAGAGAAACCGAACGATAGCGCTGTTGAAGACAAAGATTCCAACCAAGGGTTTATAGTAGTTGAAAAGCGATCAAAGACAAAATTGAAGTTCAACTTTATGGGTTCAGGAAGTACTGTTTTCAAGGATTCAACAAACGTAAGTATCAAATCAACAGAAACGGCTATTTCAAGTGACAAGGAAGCATCAAAATCAACATTGTCACAACCTAAACTTCTAGTAAGTGGGTTAAATCCTCAGTTTAATTGGGCATCTCAATCTGGTCCAACTATTTCGGAAAAGACATCAGCATTTGCAGCTAAACTTGACAAAACGCTAGATATGAAGTCAAAGACAGGTAAAGCGAAGTTAGTTCCTGTAACAAAATTATCACAAAAGGAACGAAAAAGACTTGCAGCTGAAGCAGCAACTTCACTTGTCGAAGAGAGTTCTAGCAAATCCGAATCTTCCAATATTGCACCTTGGTTTGTTGCTAACCAAGAATCAACAGCACAACCGAATGAAAATGAACTTCCATTGTTAGGTTCTGGTCGGAATAGGAACTCTTCGAAGGGTCGCAATACCAAATCAGTTTCGCCAAGTCCTGGTGGTGGTTCTTTGAAAGATATGTCGTCTACACCAGCTCCAACATTTGCCAGTGCCCTTTCGATGTCCGCAGATTCATCATTCAATAGTGTTTATTCAACGCCTTCGTTGACGGAGGTGATGATTCATGAATCATTTAAACTAGAACAGAGCAAGGCTCAAGAGAGTGAAAAGAAATCATTGGCAGAAATACAACAAGAACAAGAATTTGCTAGATGGTGGGAGGAAGAGTCCAAAAAGGTTCAGAAAGAAATGGAATCTGGAAACGCTGACCAAAAGAAAGGTAAATCCAAGACTACAGTTAAGACGGGTTCAACACGGAGAACCAGTAAATCATCGTCGCAAAGAAAAGACAAGGGTAAGTCTAGTCCTCCAAGAGAAGGAAGTTATTCCAACGAAGGTAAATCAAAACACAAAACCCATAAGGATAGAGGTGTTGAAAATGATGGACAAACAGTTTATTAGTTTTGTATTATAGTATATTTGTATTTATAGAAACGAAATAATTTATAAATCTATTTCATCTGGGAACCACCCAAATTCTTCAATATCTACCATATGCAGATCCAGGACGGGTATACCTTCATCTCTCAATCTATCGGCTTGTATGAATTGTCCATTTGAATTTTCACGTGGAGAAATCTTCCCCGTGCTCAGAAGAACTCGCCACCAGGGCAACAGATTTACATCGATATACATCTCGGATTCGGTATCCAAGTCGGCATTTAGTACTTTCACAATTGTACTAAGATTTTTCAAAGAAGACCCTACTTGTCTTGAATTCCCTGGTTTATTAAGAAGATAAGCAATATGTCCTACGAGATGTTAGTGTATTCAAAAATTTCGGGAAAATCGGAAACAACATACCATAGCTTGTGACTTTACCATACGGTATTTGCAGAACGGTAGTGTAAACGCCGTAATGAAACAGTTTACTTTCGTCTGTCAATTTCATAACTAAGGAAATGAATGAAGAAATTATACAATAGTCGAGGAAAAACGGCCAGAAAAAAAAGGTTAGATTATTATTATTATATTATACACATTAAAAATACACTGTATTTAAAGTTAATGCACTTATAAAGCTAATAAAGCACCAGCAACTAAAGCAGCGGCACCGGCAGCCATTGGCTTAACACCAGCAGCTTGGAAGGTGGAAACACCTGGAGCCTTGGTGGTAACGTTGGAAGCGTTAACAACGGTAACGGTGGTGACTGGAACAACCTTGGTGTGTAATGGACAAGCAGTACCTAATTCTTCACATTCAGTGTCAGTGACAGTGACTAAGGTGGAGGTGACAACGGTCTTGGTGATAACGACAGCGTTAGAAGAAGAACCTCCGGAAGAAGAAGAACCAGCGGTAACACCGGCAACGGCAGCAGCAGCTAAAGCGAAAGTGGAGAATTGCATCGTAGTATTAAAGATTGACTAAGGTGGGAATATAGTTGATGAGAAAAAGAAAAGAAAAGAATAAATGCTGTCTAGTTGGAGAATGGCATTTATTTATAGTTTTACGTTAGTATCTGATCCAAAATTATTGTGGTTGACTTGCAACATTTAAATTTCATTGCAATTATTTGATTTTTTGTGCCTTAGCGCGTCAAGTAGATCCGGTGTAGTGAAACCTGGAACAATAGAAAAAAATATTTAACAATAAAATCTGTCAGAAATTTAATTTTAGCACGTCCAAATTCGGAATGTTTCTTTCCTTGATTGACGAGCTAGATGTGCTATTGACAATTGAAATCCAATAGAATATTCACACACAACCACAAAATGCGAAATGTTTCTTCTTTGTGTTAATATTACATTGATAATATAAACATTGCACCATACACGGTCCCTGGCAATCGCCCCACATGCGTTGAGTGACATTTACTGCCCCTGACATGCACACATCTTGGATTTAATAATTATTGTGGACCCTGTCTACTAAGAAAATAAAGTTTAGATCTACTGTTAGTGCGTTTTTCTGACTCATTTCACGGCATCAGCACTTGAACAAGAAATTTCCTATGTTTACAATTATGAACCTTGTTTCTTATCTATATCTTACAAAACTACATAACTATACCTCAAAGTTGATCCGTAAATATTCTTCCATCGCAATGCATCAACATGAAAATCGTCTGTCTCTTATTGTTTCAAAATATAAACTAACGCGAATTTTAGAAATATTTTTTTTCTGCCTATTGTTCCAACCATAACAAACACATAAACAAATAATAATCACGATTTCCTTATGACTCGCGCGATACATCTAGGTGTCTGTATGTTCATGCAATATACGAGATCCAGACGCGGCCGTATGATCTGACTCGGTAATTATCTCTTCATCTATACTCTGTTGTCCAGACGATCCTTCTTGTGCGGTGGATTGTCCTGGAATTTCATCTGGTGTATCCTGAGACCCGAGATTTTCAAATGCAATATCCACGCCTGAATTCACTGGTTCCAACGGGGTTTGATTATCATTTATATTTTGTGTTGGAGAGATATTACTCGTTAGTAACCCCCATGTATTCTCTAAGTCTGGGAGAAAACTCTCAGGAGCGAGTTCCTTAGTTTCAATCGCGGTATTCAAAACATCCGAGACCACTTCTAAACATTGCAAGTATTCAATTAATAATTTGAATTTTCTTTCATTTTTTTCAGCGGTTGATATTTCTGGATTATCAATATTATCAATATTAACTAGAAGTCTATGAACATTGAAAAACAGCATTGATTCGGGTATTTCAAAACTTGAAGCCAACTTTATCTGGTAGTGGTTAGTTAACAAAATCGTAGAAACATAAGAGCTTGTCGCCCTATCTTCGAGTTGTTCAAGTTCTTGTTTCCTCCAGTTTTCCAACTCTTCATAAACTGTTAATTGAAAAGATGGAAAGAGTAAGAGAAACTCAAGCAACCAGTCCTTCCACATAATCTCGAAATTATAACTCAACTGTTTAATAAGTTGATTATTTCGATTTAAAATTAATTCATAATCCCATGTTCTTCGAACACCTCTAATTATAAGCCCATGTTTTATACTTTGAAACATCTCACGTAAATAATTCCCACTGCTACGTATAAATCCCAATCCAATAAACCTATGTATAGCTGGAACATTTCCAACTCTATTCTGGCCTGCTTGTTGCGCAAGAAATGCATTTCTACCTGTAAATATCAAAATATATAATTGAAATATCACCAAAGTTATAGTCAAGTAAATCTTCCAATACGTTTTCATATGCGCGTTGGGTCGGATACCCATGATGTATAATACCACGGCGACTTTAATTGCAAATACAACTAGTCTCTTGCCCTCTATGAGAGTTCTGTTGAGTAGACCATCGTCGAGTTGAATCTCACCAACTATTTCAACTGGATTGACATGTTCCTGTGGCGGTCTTTCAGTTTCACTCTGTCTTGAAGTTTGACGTGTGAGATTCTCCTGGGCTGAAGAAGACATCATAATTTCAACTTTCTCTAATAACAGATCACCTGAATTCAGAACAAAATTAGAATCCAATTTGGCAATGCCACTGGGGTTAACTAACAAGTAGGGTTGATGTAAGTCATTGTCGACAATTATACATTGAGATGTGTTCAAAGTTACTGTTTTAACTGAATCCTCAACTTTTAGAGTTATTTCAAATTCCTGATTTGAAATTGAAGATTGTTCTGTTAATCTTGTTCCTATTGGTGAACTAATTACTTCAAAGGATTCACCATTTAATTTCCAGACATTTTGATCTTTGGTCATAAGTTTTGTTGGTTCAATTGGATTCACTATATGGGATAATTTAGAAAGCTCGGGTTTTGAAGATGATTCTTCAGTATTACTATCAACCATTCTTTGTAATGTCCCAGGTAAAAAATCAAAACTTCCAGTTCGACTAAGATCTTTCCAAAAGGCACCACTTAAAACATTAGCTTTACTTAAATTATCACCAACTTTCAAATGTAAAGTGATCGCATCATTCAACTCTGATTGATCCAACCCAAGCGCTTCTATCACGGTACTTTGGTTTATTTCTTTGGTATTGGCAAGTTCCAGTTCTTTGAAGGATAATTCAATTTGATCAAAATGTGTTCTGGAAACTCCACCAAGATCAATTCTAGCAAGGATTAATTGTTTAAGTTCTTGGATTCTAAAACTAGGTTCAATTTCAAAGATCTTTCGTTCACCTTGTAAATGAGGTTCTTCTGATTCAATAATAATTTGGAATGTGTTCTTGGTTGGACTTCGAATATCAAATACGAAAACAATTGGATCTAAAGGTGGCACATCTAACCTTAACATTTCCCTCAAGGTTAAACTATCATTTGTCATCAATTGTCTGTCTGGCATATTGCGTAATTGTATATCGCTTCTTGATAAACCTGAATGTAAGCTTTTCCTTTGTTCTTGTTCAGCTATAAAATCTTTAATTATCCCAATGGTACACTTTAATGATTCTCGCATGGTATGCTTGTGTTCCTTCTCATGTGAATCCCTCCATCTTAGAATTATATCGAATAAATTATCTCCAGGTGTCAGAGTTGGAACAAAGTTATTGTAATTTATTTTGAGTAGAAATTCTTCAAATAGAGTAGGCACTTCCAGATGAAGTATCAGGGATAGAGTTTCCAGATTCGTTAGTAATTTCCCCTTGTAGTAAATTTCCAATACACTTGGATTAAGTTTAAAATCTATTGAGTTTGCCCAGATCAGATCCTTAATATCTCCAATGGTATGTCGTAATGTAACATGTATGCGATATTCATTAATACCCACTAATAATTCTGGAGTATTACAATTAACCTCTTCAACCTGAAGACACAATTCAAAGGGAGTATTCATCTTTGTTGTGTTGTTGTAAGTACCACCGATAATGCCACTTGACCAATTTTTTATTCAATTGAGGGGATGTAAAACCTACACGTGACTCAATAATATTAACTATGGTATGTTTTGTATATACAAGAAATATAATATAAACTATATATGATCAAACCTTAATGGCATGGTATCTCTTTCCTCTAAATCCAAAGAGTTGATTGTTCAAAGTGAAGGTTTCAGTAGGGTGTGAATCATCCAATTCTAATTTAGTACAAGCAAATATATTATCACATTTGTTCATTAAAATATCCATTTCTTCATAAAGTGGATGTTTAGTTAACCATTCAATTTCCTTATTAATATCAGCTTCATGGTATCCACTTACAAATATAGGACATTTGGATTCTAATAAACCCTTTAAGGATTTATCCCAATGGATATTATCAGCAGTTTGGAATCCTGGGTGGAATAAGAAAAATGTATCTAAATATGGATCAAATGGGAATAAATCACCCATATTATATAATTCATGGAAATATTGTGAGTGATGGAATATTGTAATTTGATCATCAACTCTATTTACCAAGGGACGTCCCTGGGGTACATTTGTTGGAGCAAATGCTTTAGTTTCTTTATCAAAATATGCTTCAGGACCAACTAAATGGATTTCAAATCTAGTTCCAGGAAATAAATAACCAAATTGTTTCCATACATATCCAGGTAACATTGATTCCATTCTTGATCCTAAGATAAAGAGCCTCATTGGTCTTTCTCGATATGTAACATCACTTGAAGCAGATTTAACATTTGGAGGATATAAAGTATATCTTAATGCAGAAAGTGACTTAAGTCCTTCCAAGGTAATTGGACCTGTAGGTTCAGGTTGATAAGGGGAATTCTTATGTAAAAGTGCCGCCATTGTAATTGGATATGTAAGAACTTTAGTTGATGCCGCTAAATTAAATTCATCATTCATTGGTGGGAAATCTCTAGTATAGAAAAAGGTATCCCAATTTGAAAGATTAACTAAAAAGTCTCGAACTTGTTCTCCTGGAAATGCCAATTCTTCAAATTGACGTCCTGATCTTAAATCATGTTCATAAAGATTTACCTTTTTCAACAATTCATATTTCTTTTTGGAATGATATTCCGTATCGGCCTTCCATGCTTCTTCTGTTGCATGAGTTGGGATACCTGAATATGGACAGACAAAATTCACAGGTTTGTTGGTTACTGGACAACGAGCCTTGGCTCTAATTACTGCTGCTCGAGTACGAATAGCTTCATAGGGTGACTCATCCCATTTATATAATTTTCTTTCTTTTTCCGATGTGGGTGGATCCATAGATAATAAATTCCACAAGGAAAATTGTCGTTTAGAACCGACAATTGAACGTCCGTGGGAAATTACTGAGGCGATACGACGCACAGGTATCATTTTTTTTTGATAATTATTGTATTTGCTTGACTATCTGAACCAAATATACTTGATTTATCAAAATACTCAGAAATTTATCCTTATTGCTAATGACCTTCAATTGATCCATTTCGGGTTTTGGACTTTTTTTTCATCGTTATTATAACATGATTTTTTCCGCGCGCAATTTTGTTAGGGACAATTTGTACGCAGATAATATAACTGGTTAAGTATATTACAGTATAGAGATGCTATATCTATATACTTGGATTTACAATTCATCATGAATTACTTCGTTTTGTTCTATGTTTTCGTTGTCAATTGGAGTTTCATCGCTTGTAGTGTAAAGGGAACTTGTGTCGTCAGCTTCAAGGTTGAAATTTTCTTGCAAAAACACATCTATATCAAAGTTTCTATTCTCTTGTTCAGCCAAGGCAATTTCATTTTGAATTATATCAACAAAGTCTCTAATTTCGACTTCATTCTTGTCCCTAAGCTTTTTCTTTAGATAGTCTTTAATAGAATCTTGTTCTCGAGCCAACTCCTCACTAACTTCCTCAAGTACACGAGACTCACTGTCGTCAGGTACATCAAAGTCAACTTCAGAACTTGTAACTGTAACTGTGACAGTTTGAGTTTCGGTATCAATTCCAGGTTCATTTTCTACACTTGAATATCTTGATTTCAGATAATATTGGAAATTCCAATTATTATTTGGAGCTTCAAATCTATCTATAATACCTGCTTTCGCCTTGTTTAACACAGTAGGATCATAAGTTTCAACTTCAATCAGATGCACTTCGGAATCGCCTGTTCTTTTCACTTTAAACAATGATATAAAATTACCAGTATAGTCATACATTTCATACCACATAGTAAACGAATCGTTCCACAGCAATGGTATCTCTAATTTTTGTTCATTCAATATTGGAGATGGGATCTTTTGATCAAGAACAACCAAGAGCATCCTACCAAAATCCTCATCTTGTTCTCGTTTAGGTTTGATTCCACTATAAACGAAAATCCTTCTATTATCCCAATAAGGGTTCCCTGTACTTGATTCTATTTTGCGAGTTCCAAGGAAGTACCCTGATCCACAGGGATTCAAACTATAGTCTTGTAAATTAATTTTAAAATCATTACTACTAGGAAGTAATTGTCCTAAAATTGGAGGATTATCAGTATAACTGAAATAATCAGAATATGAAATATTTTTACGAACATTACTTTTCTCATTAATCTTTTTACATTCAATATCAATAATATTATCATGGATAATATTACGTCTAAATTCTTCAAGTGCACAAAGTCCAGGGACATGTATTATCATTTGATATTGACAAGTTTTAATTTCTTGAAATTGAAGTAATTTACTAGGTCCAGTAACTGATTGATCACATTTATACACAATATCAATTGTTCTTGGTCTCATTGTTAAATCACAAATTTCCCCATTTAAAAGAGTATGTTTGATAAATTTCTGAGTGTTTGTTTCTGAATCAGGTTGATTACTACTGAAATAACTATATTCTCCATCAAATATTGTAAACTCAGTTTCATCTAATCTAATGTCTAATTCCTTGGCTTGATTTTCAATCTTGATATTTTTATTAACTCCTTCACTACCTGGGAACCTTGCCAACGTATACACATGCAGGGGGAAATGAGGTTCATGTTCACCACTTAAATAATGTTGTAATGGTTCATGGAATTGAATTACTTTATCTCCATAACAATAGGCAATTGTCCAATATCCATCATGTAAATTATAAGCAAATGTACAATTGCCAGTAGTAAATGATTTTTCAATAATATCGAGAGCTTGCCGTTTCAATTCAGATATAGGGGTGCTTGGATTAGGTATTTGTAAATCTATATCTTTTTCTTGTGGGAGATGACATAGATAAGATCCATTATGATATTGTGTATGCATATTTAAGATTTCAAATTGGGCAGTACCTTTGATTTGTTCATTCAAACTTACAAATGATTCAGCAATTCTCCTAGGAATATCCCCATTTTGAAATGTTATTCTATTAGAACTCTTATGTATTGGATTTGAAGCATTGGTAATGTGAAACACACTATATAGAGTAAGTAATATTGACCAATTGACAAGCATTTTTGTAGAATAGATAAGATTAAATGTGTCGCATAAAACTGGTTCAAAAAAATGTGGCCACGTTAAACCTAAACTTAATATTCTTTCCTAGACAATATACTATTTGTTAAGAAATAGATAAGCTTACAGTGACATGTCAGAAAGTTCCTTAGAAACACCACCGCCAGAACCAGCACTTTCAACTCCACATCTCAATAACCATGACGAGGATACAATGGAAGAACCAGATCAAACAATAACATCCCTAGTTGAAGAGAAACAACCTTCTGTATTTGATATAGCCCAGGGGATGCAAGAGCAATTGAAAATGGCATCGGAATTGTTGAACAAGACTGATAGAGAAATGAACGAAAGAATAGATAGTTTGCTACAAACGATTGTTCATATCACCAAGAGTTGAAGGAAATTATTATGTAGTATAGAATATAGCTAATTTAATTAATGATAGATATTTATAATGTAAGTTTTGTATATGTTCGGGTGTTCAAACAAACCGGGTAAGGGATTGACAATCAGAAATAAATAGTGAGTACATATATAATTGAGGTAAACAAAAAAAACCAGAAGGAAAAACATTCTTTTCATCAAGAGATATGGCTAATAAACGGTCTAAAAATCAATTGAGAAGAGAAAAGGCAAAGCAAAGGAAAAAAGATGTTCCTGTTACTGAATCAACCCCAGTTGTCGAAACAACAGTAAATAATAATGAAATACTACAAACAAATGACATACCGAAGGGCGATGAGGAAGAAGATGAAATAGATTCTAATTTATTCCAAGAGTTTCAACAAGTATTTTACAAGTTCGCTACTAGAGATTCTCAAGAAAATGAAGAACATCAAATAGAATCCACAAAAGATAAAGAAATATATTACAGTGATGATGATAATGAAATTATCGAAGATTCCCTGGATGATGACACTGAAGAAAAATCCTTATCCAAGAGACAACTACGCATACGTAATAAAGTACCCTTGGCTACTTTAAAAGCATCAACTTCAAGACCTTGGAATGTAGATTGGTTTGATGTTGATTCAAAAGATCCTTACCTTTTAGTAGCATTAAAATCACAACCCAATACCATCCCCGTACCTTCTCATTGGAGTGCCAAACGAGATTACTTATCATCAAAACGAGGCATTGAAAAACTTCCATTTGAATTACCAAAATATATTCAAGATACAGGAATTGGAGAAATGAGACAAACTGATGAAAAAACAATCCGTCAACAACAACGTGAAAAAGTTCAACCAAAATTAGGTAGATTAGATATAGATTATTCCAAATTACATGATGCATTTTTCAAATTCCAAACCAAGCCGAGAATTTTTGGGTTTGGTGATGTATATGAAGAAGGAAAAGAATCCATCGATGAATTGGTGAACGAAGCATCGAAGTTAAAACCAGGGGTGATATCAAAGGAATTAAGAGATGCATTGGATATGCCCGAGTCTGATGAAAGTGTCCCACCTGCTTGGATTACTATCATGAAGGATATTGGTAAACCACCTTCATATCAAGAGTTATTAATACCCGGATTGGATATGGAATATTCCAACACGGGATACAAGGATCGTGGGTCTACTGGGAGAGGAAGGAAAAATAATGAATATTGGGGTAGATTATTGGATACAGTGGAATCTTCCGAGGAGGAAGAAGAAGAGGAGGATGAAGAGGATGAAGAGAGTAGCGCGGTTGAATCTGAACCTGAATCTGAAATTGGAGAAGAAGTGACAGAGGAAGAAAAGGAGAAGGAGACAAACTCTGAAAAGCCTATAGGGAGCGTGGAACAGGAAAACAATAATGGTCTGGATAATGCTTCTAAGTTCTTATACAAGGTTCTAAAGGAGAAATCCAATATTCAAGACAGCACTTTACTCGGTACAGAGTTTGGATATGATATCAATCCAGATCAAGAATCACAAAGCTCCGATGAGGAAACGTCGAAACCTGAAGTAGTTGCTGACATTTTCAAGTTTTAACATCGCAATTACATATTCAGGAATGTATATAACAAACATGTATAGCTGCTCTCTTATTTGAATGCACTATAAACAGCTTCATTTCTAAATTCAGTTAAAACTATGATAGTTAATTTGGACAACTGTATTTCTACTTTCATATTGTTCACCCCTCAAGGGTTTTATTGTCAAACATACCTCAATTGTTGATCTAACTACAACTGTTAATGATTTACGTATATGAAAACTAAATAATGCCTAAAAAGAAACAGTTGCTAATAGGAACGTCAAATGCATTAACATCTTAAAAGAATAAATATATCTATATATTGATAACAAACTTTTTGTATTCATTTCATGGTCGTACTTCAATTAACCTAAAACAACATGTAGAAAAGCCGAGCAAGATATAAAACAAGAAAGCTAGCAATGCAATGTAAGAAATGAATGTGGGGGACAATGCTGATCTAGGTTTTAAAAGTTTATCTCTGGTCTTTCATCAGTTATCTTCTGTATTTTAGCCCCGAATGAAACAACACATTTTGCCATGGTAGGAGATGATCTTGAAATAACATCTGTCATATAAAAGTTATCAATTGGATTCTTTAATGGTGCACCAATTATCTTAGCTAATTTATTCTTGTTTACTAAATCAGCAAACCCAATGTTGGCAACATCTTGAGAAACTGGTTCAATAACTTCATGTCTTACCAAATGTGGAGCAATTTCACCCAATCTTGTTCTTACAGCAACAATATCATCATATGGTAATGCTGCATTCAAGTATTCTGATAAAGCTCTAACAATCTTCCAATCTTCACGAGCAGCACCTGGAGGGTTAGTGGCAGCTCTGGTTACTTGTGTTCTACCTTCAGTATTGACATAAGTTGCTGATTTTTCAGTATAAGCTGAACCTGGTAAAATGACATCAGCAAATGATGCACCGGCGTCACCATGATGTCCTTGATATACAACAAAGGCATCCTTTGGAATATCCTTGTTTGACACTTCATCAGCACCTAATAAATAAATGAATTTTGGTTTGGCAGTTTCTTCTACTAAAGTGTTGAATCCAATATCCAAAGCGGCAACTCTAGAAGCTTCACGATGTAACAAGTTAACACCATTCCATTCTCCATTGTTGAAGTTGGCATTCTTAGCAGCGAATTCTCCAACTAATTTATAGATTGCTGAAGCATCTTCTGAATCAGCAACACCTGAACCAATAACAATCAATGGTTTCTTAGCAGCAGCTAATTTTTCACCTAGTTGACCACCAAGAGCCTTTTGCAAAGCAGTAGCATCAGAACCCAAGTTTTCAACATTAAAAGTTGAATCAAATTCTTGACCTACTGAAGAGATTTCCAAATTACTTCTTAACCAAACTTTTCTAATTCTTGTATTTAAAACTGCAGCTTCATGTCTTGGGTTAGTACCAACCAAAAGAATTTGATCAGCATCTTCAATTCCATCAATTGTTGAATTGAAAATGTAATTTGATCTTATATCGAAACCATGAGCATTAACCCCTTGTTTAACATCAGTGGTGACATTTTCTGAACCTAATTTATTAACAAGATCCTTTAAAACAACCAAGGATTCGGCATCAGTTAAAGCACCAGAAATTGCCTTTAATTCCCCACCTACTGGTCTAATCTTAGAATATGCAGCAGCAATTGTAGACAAAGCTTCATCCCAAGTACTAGCTTCAAATTTATCACCATTTCTGATCAATGGAGTGGTTAAACGTTGGGTCTTCAATCCATCACAGGCAAATCTGGACTTATCGGAGATCCATTCTTGATTAACTTCATCATTCAATCTAGGTAAAACTCTCATTACTTCAATACCTCTGGTATCAACACGAACGTTGGATCCAACGGCATCCATGACATCAATAGTTTCGGTTCTCTTTAATTCCCAAGGTCTGGCTCTAAAAGCATATGGTTTGGAAGTCAATGCACCAACTGGACACAAGTCAATGATGTTACCTGACATTTCTGAATTGATATTTCTTTCAATATAAGTACCAATTTGCATATCGTTACCTCTTCCGGCAGTACCGAATTCTGGAGCACCGGCAACATCGTTCATAAATCTGACACATCTAGTACAATGAATACATCTATTCATTGAAGTTTTGACTAAAGGACCAATGGCCTTATTTTCAACAGCTCTCTTACCCACTAATTCTCTGAATCTACCACGATCAGAACCATATCTTTGAGATTGTTCTTGTAAATCACATTCACCACCTTGGTCACATACAGGACAATCCAAAGGATGATTTTCCAATAACATTTCCGTAACACCTTCTCTAGATTTTTTCACACGTTCAGAATCAGTATGAACAACCATTCCTTGTTGGACAGGCATGGCACAAGAAGCAATCAACTTAGGCATTCTTTCAACATCTACCAAACACATACGACAGTTACCAGCAATGGCTAATTTATCATGGTAACAATAACGAGGAATTGGCACACCTGCTGCATCAGCAGCTTGAATAATTGACGAACCTGCTTCAATGGAGACTTTTCTTCCATCAATAGTAAGCTCAACTTCGGCCAATCTCTTGGAGGAAGCAGATATGTAACGCTTAGAAGACCTTAATATATGTGATTTAATGGAATGCATGGTTGTATTTAAGATTTCCTCAAGTGTAGCGGGTTTTTGGTAAGAAAATTTCACTAATCAAGAAATGGGAAATATACTAATTATTATTTTGAATTGACAATGCAACTCTTTGAAGGATTATTCAAAGTTTTCTTTAGCAAAACAGTTGGCTCTTCTTAGTAGATTTTCCTCACTTTCATTGGGTTTTTTTTTCAACCATTACCTAGACACTGTAGCATTATATGCAGTACATTACAATTAAAAATCTCTGATTCGTTAAAAACAAGAAAAATATTGCGGGTTTTCTACTTACCCTAGGGGAATTGGATCGTACACTACCTAATTGAAGAATTTATGTATTATACAATATATCAGAGCAAACTGGTAATATCATTGCCATGTTATACATTGTTATATTGTACTTGCCGTTGGGAATTCTACTTTGATGTAGTTGATTCTCAGAAGATCTCGCTGACCCTTGTTTTCTATTAGATAATTAGGATACTTTATACGAAGGTCGTAAATCTATTCTATTTACTATTTGACAGATGTGAATATCGGAATATGTAGTATGAGAAATTATAAAGCCAATTACATGCCCAAGCTAAATTCATGCTTCCTGTCTAGACTATGCTTGCTTCTTTTTATCCTCAGCCCCTAATACCATAAACATGACCAATGCAAGCATAATATACATCCAATTCTTTTGAATCCAAGATCTATCATCTACTTCAATTTCAACTTGTTCTTCAATTTCCTTCTCCACTTGGTTTCCATCCTCATCTTTTACTTTAATAATTTTCTTTCTAGTGATTTTTTCAACTTTTGGACCTGCATTTCCGTTTCCTTGCTCTTTTTGTTTTTTTAAAGACTGTGGATTTAGGTTAGGTATAGCTGATAATCCCTGCGAATGGAATTTTACCCTGTGTTTTGTATCTTCAGAATTATACGAAATGGAAAGATGAGTAATTTCCTTATTTGAATCAAGAAACACATTTAACACGGTATTATTCAATGAATCTGTTCCTTTTATATAAGAAAAACATTCACTGTTGGCGACATCTGTGGTTCCTATACAATATGACGAGCTAGGATTAAGTTCAATCTCATTTAGAACAAACGTCTTTCCAGTTAAGTATCCAATCTCTTTAATTGAAGAATCATCAAGATTCTTAGTGAATATATTGATTCGATTTTCTGCAGCTACCAATGCACTTGTACATAATACTACGATCGTTAAAAGATTCATTGTGAATAGTGACAATAACGTGAATCGGTTTTCCCTTGTACATTTTTTTCTCCCTTACATAATTGTACCTTAATAAAGTCAGCACAGACAACAATGATAATTAAGGTCATACCTCCTCGTATATTTCCAGGGTTAATAAAGCAATTGATACGATCTAGTTCGTCTAAAGCTGGTGAAATACAAGGAATACCAGAATACTTTGAATATTGCACTCTAAATAAAGTCGATGCTCAATCTACAGTATTCCGAGGAACTTTATATGAATTATATACCAAAGATATCCTTGAAAAGGCATTCCATTTCAAGAATCTTATAAAAGCTGGAGGTCCAGGAGATGATGGCTTAGATTTGATTGGTAAGTGGGATCTTTCTTATTTCTATAACAAATCTCTTAATTTGTTTCCTAATCTGAACGTAGGCAACAACTCAGTTATTAATTATTCAAAAGAAAAAGATAATTCACAAAATGACACTATTTCTTTGAAGGATAGTATTAATGTTTTGATTCAATGTAAGAATTTTAAAGCTAAGTTGAAACCAAGTGATATTAAGGAGCTCACTGGGATTTATCATTATCATAGAGCAAACCCCAAGACTACCTTTATGGTTCTTGTAACACCTCAAATTCTTACCAAACAAGCATTAAAGCTGTTTGAAGGTACATTGTTTCCCATGATGTGTGTTCATATATCAAGTCCTTCCAATATCACTGGTAATCCGTATAATCTAGAGGAATATTCGGGTGGAGAATATTTGGGAATGCATCTTAATAAAGTGGCGTTGGAATTCCTTTCAGGATTACATGTAGAGGATCTACTAGGTAAACGAAAGATTTGATAGTTATATCATCATAATAATAGGTATCCTAAATAAGTTACGGAAAGAAAAGTTGTAACAGAAAATAAACATTTGATCGAATTAAATTGAAAACCATGGACTATATTTATAAGTCAGTTGGTCTTCCATACACTGTTGTTAAATGGGTTCTTGTTGTTTGCATAAGGTAAGTTGTTTGAACTGTAACGAGTGTGGTTGGTGCATATACATATTCTGTGTGGGTTCTGGTGGCAGTTCTAGTAGCAGTAGTAGTCTTGGATGAGCTAGGGCTTATGGAAGATGTTGTAGAACTTGGAGTGGGTGTAGCACTAGTGGTTGGGGTGCTTGTACTTGGTGTTTGTGTGCTAGAACTAGGTGTTTGTGTGGTAGAACTAGGTGTTTGTGTGGTAGAACTAGGTGTTTGTGTGGTAGAACTAGATGTTGGTGTTTGTGTGGTAGAACTAGTTGTTGGTGTTGGTGTGGTAGAACTTGGTGTTTGTGTAGTAGAGCTAGTTGTTGATCTGGTAGAACTTGGTGTTGAAGAAGACGATTGCTGTGGAGGAGGAAGCACAGGCGCTCCAGCAACAATACTTTTCATATCATGAACAAAGGTTGCTCCGTTTGAACCAACATTAGCCCAGGCTTGAGATGCATCCCACATTGAAATACCACCAAAGTAAGGAGAACTCATGATTTGCGGAGTAATATAATTGCTAACTGCGTCAGGAGCCACATACCCACTACCAGCAGCGGTTGGAGATGCAGCCAAACCAGCAAATAATTTTATGTTCTTGTTAGGGGAAGTATTCTGGGCATAATCTAACCATGTATCCCAGTTAAATTGTGATCCTAAAGAACAATAGTTGTTGTAGAATTGAATAAATACAAAATCAATATAACTTTGAGCCAATAAAGGACCAACTGAAGCATCTGGATAAGGACATTGTGGAGCTGCCCCAAGATAATAATTTTTGGAAGTATCCTTTGCAAATATAGTTCTCAAACTATTAGCAAGAGCAGGATAACCTTGGGGGTTATTGTTTTCAATATCGAAATCGAACCCATCGATTACAGCATCGTAAAATGGACGTTGATCTGGACTTAATGCGTTACTGTTTCCAACCAAGTCCCATAATTTAGCAGCGAAAGCTGGAGCATCGGCATCAGTCATTGAGTAAGACCCAGCAGCACCACCAAGTGAAAGTAGAACTATCTTCCCTTGAGCTTGACAAGTCTTTATATCTTGAGCAATTGTTGGACATTGCAAGATTCCTTCGGGAGTAAATGCATCTTCGCAAGCATTGGCAAAGTTCATTTGTATTGGGTTTGGAAAAACGTGCATGAATGAAAGAATAATAATATCAACATCTGAGGAACCACAATAGTACGATAATCTCTCCTGAGTTTGAGCCCCCCCTCTGGAGTTTTGACCCCAGTATACTGCAATATTAGAGTTACTATTAGGGTTAAAGGCAAAAACCAGAATTAAAATTGAAAATACTAATGTCAACGGACCGAATATCATTTGGTTTGTTTTAAAATGTATGGGTATCTATGGAAATATTTGTAAAACTGCTTGTAGTTGCTAAACAAAGATCTTATAAACAATATACGGTTTGAACTTTCTGTCAAAATTTTCTAGAGAAATTTGTTACATTTTTATACACCTATTTCACGAGGCTTCGTTTCGAACAAGTTAGTGTTGTTTGCAATATATTAATCACACTTTTTCGCAGTTGTAATTATTTTTTATTTTTTATGCATCTTTTTTTTTCTCGACCTAATTTTTTAAGTTTGTTCAACGTGAAACTCAAAATCCTTCCTCTTTGGGTTCAGTTTTGTTTCACGTTTTCATCTAATATTAAGCCGGAAATGGTCAACTAATAGTGACCCAAAGGCATTGATATTGCTGGAAGTTGATTGATTGTGGATTGTTCAATGCACGATTTTACTGGGCACAATGGGGGCGTAACCAGCCATCTACAATGTACGATTATTTTTTATGGTGCAAAAGAAAATATTTGATTTCGAGATGGAACCAAATCTCCCTACAAAGAATCGATGCGAAGTGAAGGACTCGTGTTGGCAAAAGCATCATACACCTTGTCCATCAGGCAAGAAGCTTACAACATAAAGCAATATATGTGCCTTGTGTTTCACTTTACGATCAATTTTGAAAAAGATTACTGATCATCTGTAAGAACCCTGTAACGAATCTGAAATCTGAAATCTGAAACATCGCTCCAAACCATAACGGGTGAATCATACTTTTTACTTTCAACTAACTCTCCAACGTTCAAATTCTCCAAACCTAGGAACAACACTTTGATACACTAACTAAAGCTCAAGTGGTGTCATCCATCACCCTGGATTAGTTACTCATAACCAGCATTCTCGTTTTGAATACACATTCTACGGTTTGCTACGAAAAAAAAAAAGTTCTCGAAAGTTTGCAACAACTGCCTCATTTTTAACTCACTCTACATTGCTTTGCTACACACTTATACTCTCCCTAGTTTCACGATACAAGAATCTTGTTCCTGATTACATCTCTTATACACCCTTTTCGCGCTATGCGTTTTAAAGATATAATCATCTTGTTTAATATTGAATCAAAAAAAAGTCAATCGAATGGCGAACGTTTTGTCACAAAAAGTGTACCAAGAAAACGAAAATAGCCAAGGGTAATTATAACAGGCCAGCAAGCGGGTTGTTGGAATACAAAAGTACAACTTGAGTTCCTATGTTTATGTCTTCTTGCAATATGTCGTCGATATCTACAACAATAAAACTTGTATTAAGGCATGCTAAATTGGCTAATACCTCTTAAGATATAGCGGTTTATAGTTTTAGTCGATTTCTCTCTTTTGTTTCTTGTATGCATTGACGCTTAAATTAATCACTTGATTTAAATATGTTGCAAAGTTTCGGGATTATTTCTCGAAATTTTCTACTCAAAATAACCAGATAGTCAGAAAAATGATACAAATTATGTTACACAGACTAGTGATAGTTTCTCTTGGCCTAAGACGCAATTTCTTAAAGCGTTCATTTCAGGAAAGAAAAGAGCAGCATTTTTCAGTGCAAAAATATTCTTGGACAGTAAATGAGCCAAGCAAACAAAATGTATCTCTGGAAAATGCTGTAATTTGGCCCGAAAGAGTCGACATCATCTTTGAAAGATACTTGGTGGCGCGTAAAAAAGGGTAAGCGATTTTCTTGGCACTAGACTATGACAAGCACTAGCTGGAAGGGGTTGTTTAGCTATGGACAAGGATATCTGTCAGGAAATCTACGCACTCAGAAGTGAGCTAATTGTAGTGACGGAAATATGTACTAGACCCTCCAAGAACTACAAACAACTATTTACTAGAAGTGAGAAATTTTCTCCTGAAGTAGTCGACCAACTATCAGCTACTGGAAATAACAACATTAGGTGCTTGGCGCATAGCCCATTTCAAACACATTTGTTTATGCCATTGAAATGTTTCAATTGTACCTTATTAGGGCCGTTCGTTTTATGAATACAGATTATATCAGGAGGAATCAGATCAGATTCTCTTGAAACGAAATAACATCTTTCATTTAGCAAAACCTGTTTCAACAGCAGACAGCCAAAGTTCAAGAGCTGACGAATGGCTCCTATATCATATTCATTTGAAAAATTCCAGTACTCAAAAGGGTATTGACGAATCCGCTCAAATTCATCCAAACCACTTGTACAAGGACGATGATGTTCGCCCTCACGAAGGTTTATTCTAGAAATGGATAATCGTTGATTTTTCAACATCACTGGCATGTCAAACTGAAAATATATATGATCTTTTTTTGGTAAAGGTGGTATTACTCGTAAATACAAGCTCTTGAGACAATTTGGTTTTAATGTTTCAACTAATAGACCGAAGTTGATATATTGAGAAGTTAGCAACAATTGATTTAAGTTGGATGTCTGGGACAATATTTTCTGTAGATCGCATTCATAAGTTGGTGGTAGCTGTTCATCCAGGCAAAAATGAAGTTCGAGAGTGGTTAGACTATTCAAGTTGAACATCTTCCCCAAGTCCTGGATATATTCTGGTTTTATTGCCTTGCTCCAAAATATACTCAACTGTTCAATTTGTAACACATTGAATTGATTCGATTTGAACAAATCATGAGCATCCTTGAGCACATTTTTGAGTTGTAGTTTTCGAAGATTATGTAATCTGGAAATTATTATTAATTTCTGATATGAAACGGGATTGTCTATAACTAATTCATGCACGAATGCCAAGCTGTGAGGACTGCGGTCATGAAATGTTATCGAGTCATCCAAAATGAACAGCCTAAGCTGACCAACCTGATTTGTCTGTAAATAGTTGAGCAGTTCCGGGATTTTAGGGTTTTCTATCATTATTATCACTTGAGGGAACAATAATTTTAGATTGCGACCCCAGTTGGGACCTGGCTCTGCCGCGGGGTCAGAAAAGAAAACCATCTTCTTAACAAGATCAAATTTCATCTGGTTATACAATTGGAAAAATGTGCTCCGTGTGTTGATAATGGTGAAGTTGAGATAAAAAGGAGTATGCATATCACTGGAAACTTTTAGCGGAATAGAATCGCAGCCTATGTATAAGGAACCGAACAATTTCTCTTCGCCGAGTTTTTTGAGTCGTGAATGGGTTTGAACAACTTCTATAACCTCTATTTGATTGAGGTGAGCCAATATCAAAGAAATTACTTCATCTGTTATTGACAATATTGATAACAGTTTGTGGAGACTTGCTGGAGGCGTAGTTTTGGGTTCAGTCGCTAAATGAGGTGTTTTTCTGTGAGTATCGAGGCATCTGCTGCAGTTTTTTCTATATCGGTTTTGAATTGCAAGTACCATCATGAGCAAGATTGCAATCAAGAAAACATAGGCAGCTGTCATTTTGAGCTTGAAAAGTTTCAATAATTTGCCGAAATTAATATAAAATGGACTAGTTTCTCAATATAAATAAGAGGTTGAGTACTAGCATATATTCTTTGGTATGTCAAAAAATACCCGAGCAGCCTACTCCTTTTCATTGTTGTAGCGCAACGCAATTGCAGGAGTTAAAATTGATATGCTTCTAATAAGACACAAATGAAATACGACACTGAAGATACAGTTCCATTATCCACAACAAATTTACTTATCCCTGTACTACAAGAGCTTTATTCGTAAGGAAAATTGGGTCGAGTTCATATCATATGTGGAATAGATTGTAAACTGTTCAAAATAATTTTGTTTTGGTTGACAATGAACTTTTTTTTGTCTCTATTTATCGAGTTGGCCTAATCGATAAAGAAATAGTATTATTGCACGCTTGAAAATAATATGACGTCAAAACTAATATAGCCTAATGTGCCGAACAACCTCGGAACTAACACGTTGTAGTTTAGTTTTGTTTACGAAATGTCGTGGAGAATTCACATATTTAAATATGGCATTCGCCACTTTAGTATGGAAAACTAACTCTTTTTATATACTACATTCATGCATTGGAATCAGAATGTCACACAAAATCTTCGCATTATGGATATTTCAATTTTATGAAAAAGGTCAATCTGATACGAGATTTCCAAATAATCTTTCTAACAGTAAATAACTCTTCGAACTTCCTTGCTGGCACGATGATATTTGGATTGGGTTGTTCAATTTATCATGAGGGTCCAAGCACGAAGACTATATTGATAGAGCAGCGTTGTGGAGGTCAATCAAAGCATTTCTTATTCAAATTCGCAACTATTTTTATTCTGG
Source organism: Spathaspora jeffriesii (assembly GCA_030705235.1). Taxonomy (NCBI): domain Eukaryota; kingdom Fungi; phylum Ascomycota; class Pichiomycetes; order Serinales; family Debaryomycetaceae; genus Spathaspora; species Spathaspora jeffriesii. The sequence continues at coordinate 201,525 of JAKTZF010000703.1, forward strand.
TCGTGCAAAACTCGATCATTGTGCAGTCTTTTTACGAGTCTTTTTGGAATTTAAAAAGCCTTTTGAAACATGTAATAATTGGATAAAAAAGAGATAAGCCACTGAATAATTCGGATCTAGAGTAACAACCAATGAAATCTCTGGTCGATTTTACTTTAATTTTGTTGACTAATTTGAAGTGCTTACGGGTGTTATTTAATACCTAGAAAACAATTACAAATATTTGCTTGTATTAATTTCTCTATGTACGCAATAAGCACCGATCCAATCATATATTATCAATTGCCCATGGAGAAAATTCTGAAGTATTACATTAAAGTTATTGTTGTGAATCAAAAATAACTTTGCACACGCACACCTCCCATCGCATTTTTACATGTTAGCCCCTTTCCCAAAACAGAAAAATCAACACTTCGTCAGAACAAATGATTTGCCAATTACAAATTCATTATTCAAGCAATGTCGTCAATCATAATACAAGTATTTGAATATGTCATTCATATAACTAAAGAAAATCGTTGAAACATTACTAAAATAATAATATTGAAAAATTCAATATTGACCAATAGCAAACTTCTTTGTTGTCAAGAAAACTTTTCACGTGCAATATCCAACAATTTTTTTTTCGCTGATGCGAGTCAATGACGAGATAAACACCCACATTTTGAATTCCGCCGAAATTTCGGCGGGATTTACACTTTACGTGGATTTAACGTGATTCTATTGTTTATTTCTCATTGTTCATTCCAACTCTAAATTCAATTTTTACATTTTTGGTAGATTTTAATATATCCCGCAACATTAAATTCCGGCGAACTTAAAAAATAATTATACAATTCTAGTATATTCGACATCTCAGGGCTCACCCCTATTTCCCAGTTCTTCAAATTCTATAAATTGTGGGACAATTCTCATTTTCTCATACTCAATCTTATTTATTTTCTTCTTTCTTTCTATATTACATACGCATTCGTTTGATATAATCATGTCTATCAATTTCAACTCTACTAAAACCTCCACTAAGGAAGGTTACCAATACACCAAGTTTGCTTACGAAAACTCAGTTGTTGAAAAGGACAGCAATGGTAAATTCCATGTCACTCCAACTTCTACTGATTACGAATTCAAATTGGACTTGAAAGTTCCAAAGGTTGGTTTATTATTAGTTGGTCTTGGTGGTAACAATGGTACTACTTTTGTTGGTTCTATTTTAGCTAACAAGCACAAGATGTCCTTCGAAAACAAGGAAGGTGTTGTCAAGGCAAACTACTATGGTTCTGTTACCCAAGCTTCTACTATCAAGCTTGGTATTGACAAGGAAACTGGTAACGATGTTTACGCTCCTTTCAATGCATTCGTTCCATTTGTTAACCCTAATGACTTGGTTGTTTCTGGTTGGGATATTTCTGGTCTTCCATTAGATCAAGCTATGAAGAGAGCTAAGGTTTTGGATGTTAATTTACAAAAACAATTATATCCATACATTGAAAATCAAAAACCAATGCCTTCTATCTATTACCCAGATTTCATCGCTCTTAACCAAAAGGACAGAGCTGATAACATTTTCAACAAGACTGAAAGTGGTGAAGTCAGAACTGACAACAAATGGGCTGATGTTGAACGTATTAGAAAGGATATTCGTGAATTCAAGAGTAAGAACGAATTAGACAAGGTTATTGTCTTGTGGACTGCTAATACTGAAAGATACGCTGATGTTATTGGTAAGGTTAATGACACTGCTGACAACTTGTTGGAAGCTATTAAGAACAATCATGAAGAAATTGCTCCTTCTACTGTTTTTGCTGTTGCATCTATCTTGGAAAAAGTTCCTTATATTAATGGATCTCCACAAAACACTTTCACTCCAGGTGTTATTGAATTGGCTGAAAAATACGATTCTTTTATTGGTGGTGATGATTTCAAATCTGGTCAAACCAAGATTAAATCTGTTTTGGCTCAATTCTTGGTTGATGCTGGTATTAAACCAATTTCCATTGCTTCTTACAACCATTTAGGAAACAATGATGGTTACAACTTATCATCTCCAAAGCAATTCCGTTCAAAGGAAATTTCTAAACAATCTGTTGTTGATGATATGATTGAATCTAATGAAATCTTATATAACAAAGAATCTGGTGACAAGGTTGATCATTGTATTGTTATTAAGTATGTTCCAGCTGTTGGTGATTCGAAGGTTGCTATGGATGAATACTACTCAGAATTAATGCTTGGTGGACACAACAAGATCTCTATTCACAATGTTTGTGAAGATTCCTTATTGGCCACTCCATTAATTATTGATTTAGTAATTATGTCAGAATTCTTATCACGTGTTCAATATAAGAAGGTAGAAGAAGAACAATATCATGATTTCTACTCAGTCTTAACTTTGTTGTCTTACTGGTTAAAGGCACCATTGTCAAGACCTGGCTTCAAACCAATTAACGGTTTAAACAAACAAAGACAAGCATTAGAAAACTTGTTGAGATTGTTAGTTGGATTACCAGTTAACAACGAATTAAGATTCGAAGAAAGATTGTTAGTTTAAAGCTAGATACTATTTTGCTTTATTTTCTTGAGAGGAGGCTGTGTGCCATGTTATACATAACTAATTTAATTTAATTTAATTCCATTTGTAATTCAAAGAACTCGTGTAGCTCGGTAAAATTATAATCACCCAATAAATATTTCTCGGCTTAAATCGGTCTAGAAGATATTCTCGAACGACTTCAAGGAGGCCGGGCATGAGTTTATATAGAAAAGGTTATAAAGCTACAAATTATTTTATAGAATTAAGATATTGATATACGGATTATTCGGTTTGCAACAATATTTTTGCTCCTGTCCGTTACACTACAGAATTTTTTTTACTTGCAATGGTGCCCAAAACACGACTGAAGTAAATAAATGGTTTGGATACATTTTTCAATTCAAAATATACAAACCATTTAAGTACTTTATGGTATGAGAAATGAAAAATGAGTTTTCGGTATATATAGCTTCAAATTCTGGCTGGGATTTTCTTCTTGTTTTTCACATTGATCTTACCCATTACAACTACAATTTTATATCCTATAATGAAGCTTACAATCGTCTATTTATTTGCTTTAGCCACCGCTACTCTCCCACTGAAGAGGGCCGTTGACGAGTGTGCCTCTAGATGTGTGTTACGAGTGGAAAGCCAAAACCCACAATGTTTGGACTTGGTTGGTGATGAAAATGAAATAAGAGCTTGTATTTGTTCCCAAAATGATAAATATTGGGATACATTATTTGATTGTGGAAAGGAATGTCCTGATTTTGCCCAATTGGAAGATAGAGAGGGTTTGAAAGATTACATCTGTGCCGAAGCTGAAGAGGATGACTCGTATACTTCATCGTCTACTGAAATTAGCTCAGGTTCTGGTCTTACTACTCTTAGTGGTGTTAAACCCATTTCATCAGGTGGAGCTGAAACAACTGCTGGTGAACTGCAAACTACTCTTGTTGGTGTTGTACCCATTGGGTCAGCTGGAACTAATGCAACTAATAGTACTAGTGTTTCATCTACTGCTCCATCCAACTCAACAATTTCTAGCTCAACGAGAAGTGGTTCTTCTCAGACTAGTTCTAGAACTTCTTCTGGTACTAGTACTACCTCATCTTCGTCTGCTTCGAAGTCGACCACTTCTACCAAAGATGATGCTGGTGATGTGGGTATTAATTCCTTATTAGGCTTGTTGATGTTTGCCTTACTTTAGTTTCAAAGATATCACTACAAATGTTTTAATATTAATATTATTTCTTTACAGATCTATGAATTTTATTTGGTTTTATAGTATAATTATTCTCCTTTATATTGAATTGACTTTACAAATTGAATCTCTCACAACACTTTGTAAATTTGCGATTTCAATTGAAATATTATCCCTTGAGATAGAAATACTAATAATACAGAATAACGACCTCACTTGTTTTTGCTTTGAGATTTGCATGCTTGCTGAACTGAACTAAAAGAAGATTTAGGTTTTGCACGTGCGCTGGTAAATTCATATTTGCATACCCCACTCGTTTCCGCATAAGCGAAACTCGCTTGAGGAGCGGGGCAACTGCAACAAAAAAAAAGGAAATATCCTGGGCAACCACGCAACTTCATTGAGGAGATTCCGATCTTCTCCTCTGCGATATTTTTAAAATGATTATAGATCAACTTCTGTGTTTTACTAGATAATAATGCCAAGAACAAAAATGTTTGAAGATAGTGCTAGGGGTGTAAAAGACATTCATAGCAGGACAATACCTGTTTCTTCTTGCGAAACAATCAAGTTACAAAAGTTGATACTCTAGTGAACCCTTGCTGTAACTTAGTCAAAGCAGATTTACCAATGTAGTTCACTTTCAAGAGAACTCCTAACAAAATGTTTTTGGGTTTGGAAGAGGAACTATTTCCTTCCATTTTTTGCAAAAAAGTATGGAAAAGCTTACCCTGGATAAGAATTTTCCAGAAAAGGAAGACAAACACAGATGTTACATTTAACAAATCCAAACCTATTGCCTTAGTTCAAATAAACTAGTAGGTTACGCACTATTACCTTTAAAAGAATCATTCAATTGGCAAAAAAACCAGTCAAGAATAGCTATTACAATGTTGCAATAAAAATTCAGTTAGTTAAAACAAAAAAAAGTTAATAAGCAATTGAAAATCTCATGATCGGTAGTTAAAGTAATGCCATTTCATCATTCCTATCTTTTTAGAACGGAAAGGATATTGATTTCAACTTAAATTTACTTTTTTTTGCAACCTTATGAAAACTTAAATTTGTCTTGGCTTTTGGTTTTCCCATTTAGGTAATTTCTCCTATCTAATCAGTTTAATTGTTTTAGATTACTGATGGGTTGATTTCTGCTTTACCGATACACATATTTTTATAACCACAAATGCACCAAATATTCCTTATGTTAAACCGTGATGAAACAGATAAGCAAAATACATGTGATTTCAGTTGAATGAAGAATAAATTTAGTATTCGCCCAAGAATGTGGGGTAATGGAGAATGAGAAAAGTAAATGAAATGAGACTACGTAACATTAAGTGGACTGACGTCCAAGGAAGCAACTGCTATACTCCTAAAATGCTTAACACATGCTAATAATATCCAAGGGATGTTACATAGAGAAGGTTTATCAGGTAAGAAAAAAGAAAATACAATATAATTGCCAAGGTTGCCACCCAGCTATAATATGCTACCACAAATAATGTTATAACCCAACATTCGATTGTATGCAGGACAATCTTGATTTAAAATGGTACCTGCAAAAAAGCTAAAACCTCAGGTGATTGCAAAAATTAAAAAATAGAATAATTCAAACTTTATCTAGTATCTTTCTTGCTTTGACAAATGTATGTAACAAATACCAAGGCGAAATAACTTGAAGGAGAATCCATATGGGATTGATATCCATTGCATTGTTGTATCTATATATTTGGTCGAAATGTTCGTCATCTTACTTCGAGTTTTAGTTGCAAAGTGCAAGGACGTCTTTCACAAAAACCAGCCCGTAGCTACAATAAGTCGCCAAGTCAAACATAGCTAGACTTAACACAAAGAAACATTAATACTTGGAATGAAACATCACTTAGTATAAGGTTAATTAAGTTGAAAAAATAGAATGTTAATTTAGCTTACCGAAAATTACCTTAATGGGTTTACTGATCGTGAAAGTTTCCCCCTTAGGCAACTATTAAACATGATCCCATTGGAAATAATAATAAAATCTTAACAAAGATCCTTAAGTATTTAAATCTTAAAGCAAACAAAGAAAAAAATTCCAAACAAACAAACAAAAAAAATAAAAATGAATACAAACAAGCAACAAGAAAGAAAGTTAAGAAAAAAAAAGAAATTTTAGGATTCCTTTTCTTTTCCCTTGTTTTTTGGCATTCCCACATATTTTGTTCCCCACTTGATTCTTGTGACCGATTAGTATTTGATTCCCAACATTTGCCCTTTAAACAACAATCAGATCAATTCATATCTTTTTTTCTTTTTCCCTAGGTTCTTCTCCTAAATATTTTTTTTTGAGGTAGATTTTATATATTTGCCACTTGACTACTTAGAATTATACTATTAACAACAAATATGTCTCCTCCATTAACTGTTCCTGTTGGCGAAGCTCATCCAGGAGAAACTGCACCAAGAAGAAGATACGTCAATCGTGACGAACCAGTTATTAGACCTCATGATTCTAAGGCTAATACAATTCCTGAATTGCTTGATGAATGTTTTCTTAGAAATGGTTCTAAAAATTCTTTTGGTTGGAGAAATTTAAAGGAAATTTATACTGAAAAGAAGGAAGTGAAAAAAATTGTTAATGGTGAAGCTACTCTTGTTGAAAAGGAATGGCTTTTCTATGAAATGAGTGATTATCAATATATTACTTATTCTGAATTAGAGAAATTAGTTCATGTTTATTCCAAGGGTTTACTTGAACTTGGTTTGAAACCTCAAGAAAATAAATTGATGATTTTCCATGGTACTTCTCATTATTGGATGGAAACATTTCTTGCTTGTGCCTATCAAAGCATTCCAATTGTTACTGCCTATGATACTCTTGGAGAACGTGGTTTAACCCATTCTCTTGTTCAAACCGATTCAGATGTGGTTTTCACAGAACCTCAATTATTGAGTGCTTTAATTGAACCTTTGAAATCAGCATCTCATGTGAAGTTTATTATTCATGGTGAACCAATTGATGAAAAAGACACCAGACATGGTGGTAAATTATATAAGGCTGCCAAAAATGCAAAGGCCAAGATTCAAGAAATCAGACCAGATATTAAATTTATTTCTTATGATGAAGTTATTGAACTTGGTAAGAATTCAAAACATGAATTACATTATCCTACTGCTGAAGATTTATGTTGTATTATGTATACTTCAGGATCTACTGGTGACCCTAAGGGGGTTGTTATTACCCACAAGAATCTTTTAGCTGCAATTGGTGGATTATCAGAAATTGCTGGACGTAATTTAGTTAAACATGGTGATCGTGTTGTTGCATTTTTACCTTTGGCTCATATTTTTGAAATGGCGTTTGAATGTATGGCACTTTGGTGGGGCGTTCCATTAGGATATGCCAATGTTAAAACATTAACTGATGCAAGTTGTAGAAATTGTGAGTCAGATTTAATTGCGTTTAAACCAACAGTTATGGTTGGTGTTGCAGCTGTATGGGAATCAGTTAGAAAGGGGGTTCTTGCTAAAGTTGGACAAGCTTCTCCCTTACAACAAAAAGTTTTCTGGTCAGCATATAAGGCTAAAAATTTATTTAGTCACTATCGTATCCCTGGAGCTGGTATTTTTGATGTTGTATTTAAAAAGGTTAAACAAGCTACTGGAGGTCATTTACGACTTATTTTAAATGGTGGTTCTCCAATTTCTATTGATGCTCAAGTTTTCCTTTCTAATTTAATCTGTCCTATGTTATTAGGATATGGTTTAACTGAAACTTGTGCTAATGCCACAGTTACTGAACCTGAACATTTAGAATATGGTATTATAGGTACTTTAACTGGGGCAATTACTGCCAAATTAATCGATGTCCCTGATGCAGGATATTTTGCTAAGAATAACCAAGGGGAGATTCTTCTTCAAGGGGCTTGTATTACTTCTGAATATTTCAAAAATGAAACTGAAACTGCGGCAGCTTTCACTGAAGATGGTTGGTTTAGAACTGGTGATATCGGTGAATGGACTTCTAATGGTGGATTAAAGATTGTTGATCGTAAGAAGAATTTAGTGAAGACATTAAATGGAGAATATATTGCCTTGGAAAAATTAGAATCCGTATATCGATCATCTCCACTTGTTCTTAATGTTTGTGTTTATGCTGATGCAACTCAAGTTAAACCAGTTGCTATTGTATTACCAATTGAAGCCAGTTTAAGAAAATTCTTGATTGAAGAACATATTTATCCTGAAAATAAAGTTAATAATACTGACTTTGCATCATTATGTCAAGATCCAAAGATTGCTGCTGCTTTCACCAAGAGTCTTGTTTCTACTGGGAATCATCAAAAATTAAAGGGAATTGAATTGATTCAAAATGTTGTTCTTTTAGATGATGAGTGGACTCCACAAAATGGATTTGTTACTTCTGCTCAAAAGTTACAAAGAAAGAAGATTTTAGCAAGTTGTAAGGAAAGAGTTGATGCTGCTTATAAGGCAAAGTAAGTGTAATGAAGATGGATTCGTTTTTTTTATATAGTAGTCGTTAAGATTTGTTTTAAATATAGGTGTTAATAATCGAGTAATATGTGTAGAGAAGCCCAAGGAACAAGTATCCGAGGTTTGAGTTTGACAAGTTGTCGGATCCGAGGTCACAAGTATACTTTGGTTAAACAATCAAACGACAACAATGGTTTGGCCAGACAATAGAAAAAGTAATATTGCAATGAGGCTTATTTAGCCGGGCTGCGGCAGGGGAACAAACTATTATAATATTGCTTACCTAATTCAGAAGGGTGGACCTAATTCCTTGGCTTCTTTTTTCCATTTTAGTTGTAGATTCAGAGAAATATTATTGAAAAATCCTTTCGTAAATGCATAGTCGCTTAGATGTTAAGGATGATCGCTGATACTTGCTTTCATTTTGTGTCAATGTTTCATGTTATGAATGTGCCACATTTGCAGGGCTGATTTATACACAGGGCTAATTTATAGAGAATGTTGATTTTTAAACAATGCTAATTTATAGTCAGAGTCAAATTATAGACAAGAAATATCGCTCTGTTAGGTGATATGTATACAGATTGTGATCTATTTTTCTATAGTTCATTGTTATCATTGATACAATGTGTCTCTAATACTTATACAAAAAAGAGGAATATCTAACTATACCCTACTGAAAACTTGTTTAATTTCTCGTAAACCATATCCTTCATTCAAACAAAGTTGTAATAAAATTCTTGCCTTTTGAGGATTCAAATAACCACCAGCCACTGCATTTTGGAAAGTTACCCTGGATTCTTTAACCGTAACTTGGGGTAACGAACCAAGAGGTACCATTCCATCCATCAGTCTCTTACTATAAATAATAGGAAATTCTTCATCAAGATTTAAATCAGCAAGATATTGATTTGTGACATCAGACATACTTCCTGCCCCCATTGTTGCCAATACTATTCCATCAGCTTCAAGTTCTGTGATTGCCAATCGTATAAGTTTATTATTAAGACCTTGATGGGCATATATGATGGGAACTTCAGGAAGTACTTTCATTTTATTAAGATCTAAATGGAAATATGTAACACCTAAAGGTTTTGAAGGAGGGTAATAATAATAAATTTGATTATTGACAAAGTTCCCAACATATCCTTGACCAATTGATTTAAAAGTATCTAATGAATTTGCATTTGATTTTGTAATATAAAAACCTGATCCAATTCTATCATTCAAGGCGATAAGTACTCCTCGTGATCGACTTTCTCTTGTTGATGCAATTACAATTGCTTGATATAAATTCATAGGTCCATCGGAAGATATGGCAGTGGAAGGTCTCATAGATCCACAAATGACAATTGGTTTCATGGTATTTATTGTCGATTGAAGGAAAAATGCTGTTTCTTCCATGGTATCAGTACCATGAGTGATTACTATCCCATCAAATTTAGGTAAATCTTCTTGAATCTTGGAATATAACAAGATAAGTTCATCAGTACCCATTTCCTTGGAATCTATATTTAAAACCTGTTCATATTCTAATTGACATGTTGTTGATAAGTCAGGAATATTCTCAATTAATTCTTCAATGGTGAGATCAACTTGATATCCTGCTGTTTGATGAGATTTAATTCCCTTGGAAGCAATAGTGCCTCCGGTTCCAAGAACTTTTATAGTGGGTAATGTATCATATATTGAGTCTGAACTAGCATTAGATACTACTGAGTTGGAACGATATCTAAGTTTAAATGTAGGACGAAGATCACTCTTGATGTCATTTTCAATTTCTACTGCAGCTTCCGAAATGGTATTCAAAGGAACAAAACTAGTTATTGAAGGAAGAGATTCAGCATATCCTGAACTAGAAAGAACATTTCTTTTGGGACTAGTCATAATTGTTAAGTCTATGTTTTTAAGTTTTGTTAATGCAGTTGCAGATCAATGTCATTTTATATACGCCTCTTCGCAGAGAACGTTTTCTTTTGGCAGGATCTGCGCCGCACAGAATATAATGGGGTATTGTTACTGTAAGGCATTTGAATGATTTTTTCCGGTATTCGCCATAACAATTTAACAATCGTTGGCATATCATTGGTAGCGTCAATGTATTGTGAACTGGAGCTAAGCTGAGACCAGTTACTCTTTTTTTTTTTTTTTTTTGACTTTCAATATATATTGCTATTTAAAATTCCAAATATTTACTTAAACTAGCACTATATATAACCCACTTTGTAACTAAAAAAAAATAAAATGTGATCCTATGGGATAAAGATCATTAACATAAAAAGCGTCAAAGGAGGAAATGCCTTTACGCATCTCAAGCTCAGCTCAAGTATGTGGGACTCTTCTCCCGAAACTAC